>JAZHYW010011401.1:0-38108 GCA_037355805.1 Ixodes ricinus | reverse complement strand
TTCAGCCTTTCTACTCTGGTGAAGAAGGAAGACCAGCGGAGCTGTACTATGGAAAGTAATGGCCGGCCGCAAGTCGGCAAGCCAGAGTGGAAAGGCTGCCGCCATCTATAAGCGACGGTGGCAACCAGATACGTGGCTTGCAGTCGTCGCTCTTAGATGGCGGTAGGTGTCCAGAGTTCGGTGTCTTCATTTCTTTGCGGGGGACACGATCCCGGGAAAACTAGTCCTTAACATCTCCGCTGTAAAAAGAACGAATGCAGAGCCAAATCGAAAAAGAGGCACTGGCTGCCACCTGGGCCATTAACTGCTTCAACGAGTTTCTTCGGAGCCTTCGTTTCACCCTGTAGACCGACCATCAGCCGTTGGTCAAGCTTCGTGGAACCGCCGACGTTGACCTCATGCCACCCCGGATCCAGCGCTTTCGCATCCGCCTCCTCCAGTACAAGTTTGACGTGAAGTATGTGCCTGGGAAACAGTTGGCTACCGCAGATGCACTCTCGTGCGACCCGGTGGACCAGCTGCTAACGACTCCAGCCGTCGACAAGGCAGAGCTGTACGTCGAAGAAGTGCTCCGCGCTATCCCTCCCACGTTTGCGGTCCTCCTCGACGACTTCAGTGCCCCACCAGGCTGCGGATTGGGAGTGCGCTCAGCTGAGGTCATACTGCGAGCAAGGGTGGCCTCGGAAAAAGAGTCTGCCTGTCAGCATGGCTCAGTTTTGGGGTCATTGTGCTGAACTTACTATTGGCAACGGCCTTCTCCTCTTCGGAGGGACGTCTACTGGTGCCTGCTTCTCTGCGGAAGCACGTCCTGTCCCTCATCCACGACGGACACCTCGGAGTGAACCGTTGTCGCGCCATCGCCTCTGGCGCTCTGAGCGATGGCACGACAACCATGGGCGCGCCATCGCCAGTGAAGAGCGCCCATGGCGGTGGCCGACCATGGGGAGCCAGATAAAGACATTGGTGGAGAACTGTCTTAACTGCGCCACCACGCGGGTCCAGCGGGCAGAGCCACTGCTTCCTACAGTGACGCCTAGCCGCCCCTAGGAAAGGGTCGGTGTAAATATTTCTTATCACGAAGGAGCAGACTACCTTCTCCTCGTTGATTACTACTCGGGGTACCTAGAGGTGCTGTCCCTCCACACGACGACGTCCACGGCGGTAATCTCCATTATCAAAATTGTCTTCGCAAGGCATGGGATCCCGGAGACCCTCGTCAGCGATAATGCACCTCAGTTTTCATCAGTAGAGTTCCGTGTCTTCTCCTAGAACTACGGCTTCTCCCACGTCACCAGCAGTCCCAGGTACCCTCAGTCCAATGGTGAAGTTGAGCGGATGGTGCGGACTGTCAAGGAACTCTTCAAGAAGTCTCTTGTCTGGCCCTTGGTCCTCTTGTCCTACCGTAATGCACCTGGCGTGACTGGGTACAGCCCCGCTCAGGTGCTCATGGGGCACGGCCTCAGGACTCGCCTCCTGGTCCCAACAGCCACCTTTGTTCCAAGATCGTCTCTCGCTGCCGATTTCCAGAGGCGCGACACTGCCCAACGACGTCGCCAGCATCAGGATTTCGACCGTCGGCATGCTGCGCATGATTTGCGTCCCCTGGGGGAGAAAACGAAAGTCTGTATATGCGACGGAGATTGTGCTGGCACAGTTCTTAGTCCAGCACAGCGTCCACGCTCCTACGTGGTCCAGACAGATGCAGGTGCCCTCGTCTGCAACCGAAGACATCTGGTACCACAGCAGTCTCCGTCAACGGGTGGTCGCGATCGCAGCAGCTGCCGTCCACGGCCACAGAGATCCCAAAGTCCGCCGAAGACTCCAACTCGTCCAGAGCATGTGTGCAGCAGTCCAACTCACATGGCAGCTACTCCTCTGCCAGCAGCATCACCACAGGCTGCCTCTGCTACTCGCTCAAAACCGCCTGCGTCGGTGTGTGCACTCGGTCTGGACGTTGCGTTAGGCCACCGGTGCGGCTGAACTTGTAGAAAGCGCCATGTGGCTTAGGTCATTATGTTAGACACCTGGGAGCTAAGTTTGGCTTTGTTTTATTCTCCCAAAAAGTGGGGATGTAGAGGGCGTGATTGCCCAGCGAGCTATGGGGCGCGATCTAGGTTGTAGATAAAAAGCTGTGCTGATAATAAACGGGGGCACTTCTGCCGGGGACTATACGAGCGTCCCTCTTTCGTCCGCGGCCCACGGGCTTCGGCGTGCATCCTCGGCCGCCTCGGCTTGAACCCGCCCACTACAAAGACCCTCTTGACTACCTGGATGACGCGGACAACCAGGCCCGTCCCATGGCGGTTTATTTTGTCGGGATTTTGTATAGTGACCTGGAGCCCTCACAACCGCCCTTCATTGGCGCCCGCGTGGAAACGGTTCCCCGTTTCTATAGAGCTGCTATTGAGAATTTCCGGCGGCTCCTTGCCCATGTATCAAAAGAGGACATTGTTCAAGCTCCGGCATCTCGTCTTGTTGAGATCCTCTACTAGACCCAGTTTCCGGCTCCATTGCCGGGACTTGGGCCGTCGTACACGGGACCACCCGTCCCCCACGGTAGCCTTCCTGGTGAAGTGTTGGACCTCCAGTAGAAGAGAGGTTGGGAAGCCTTACCAACCAAGGGCCGCTTTTACCGCTGGGGTCTGGTCAATGAGGTTAAGTATCCGAAACTGCAGCGCAGTGGAGACGAACGTCCACATGGTGCCGCAGTGCGTGATGGCGCAGATTTTTCTGGCGCCTTGCAGCGGATGCCTTCCCCGACGCTGGTGTGCGCCCTTATGTCAGTCAGGGTCGTCGGCCCCAAGGTCATTTTGCGCTCCTTGTAATCGCGCTGACCTAATGGGTTCTGTGGCACAACCGTTACTCCTCGAAGGTACGGCAGCGTTGCCAACGGGTGATGTGGCCGCTTTGATGGCGTCTGCGACGTGAGCTGCCCACTTTTTTGGATTGCGAGCCGTTCCTCCTTGGAGAGCACGAGTTCCTGCGGTGCTAGTCGTGCCAATACCAGACGGTACTCAACGGCCAGGTGCACATGACCTGCCTGTCCTTGGACATGTTGTAATACGGGCACTCGGTGGTCCCGCCCCGCCGGCTGCTACGGCCCAAATGATCATTGCGTCACGTGACCTTTTATTTGTGCACAGCATGCATTATCTGTGACATTGTCATATTGTAAAAACTCGCACTGGTGTGAAAATAAATTTGCCTTAGCCTGAAACTTTTCCACCTTGGTATATGTTTCTGCACCGAAATGGCCGATCAAAACTCAAATTCAACAGCACCAGCGGACGCTATCGAATGCAAAGAACCGAAACTCCCAAGCTTCGTCTCAGAAGCGAGTTGCCGTGCAGCGGTGGCAATCCCCAATATGGCGCTGCCCTGTGCTGTCGAAGCGAAGCACGTGGGTGTAGCGTTCGTTCTCGTGTTAGCTCTTAAATGCACTTCCCTTGTCTGTGGCCATACTGGTTTAATATGAAAGTTTTTTGCCTTTGTTACGAGCGGTGCGTGACTTGCTGATATGTGTTTTTGTTTTGCCGTTCCACAAAATCTTCAACTGATAAATTCCACCACGGGCTAAACCAGCCAATCAGGGCTCGGTTATGCGGTATAACTTCAAGTAAGCGAACTGAACGGAATTCGGTACACTGGGGACATTCAGTGAATCTAGCCCTGCCCATCACTACTAGATTGGTTTGGATGCTCGGCCGAACACGCTAACAAGCCTATAGTGTCTCCCTTTCGCGACATTCGGTGCTTCTTGTCTGGCGTCTGACACCGCCTGCTAGTATCGTGCGAGCAGACGCGCGGCAGGCTCCGTCATCGTCTGCTATTTCGCCACCGTCTATCGTCGTCTGCAATGCCCGTCAGACGCGGACATGAAAGCTGCGCGTCGGCGTCCGCTTTCGCCTTCGTCCACCTGCTATTCCACCCCGTCAAAAAACCTCTGTAACGCCCACAAGATGCAACCATGAAAACGGCGTTGTAGCGTTCCATCACGTACGGGCCATAGTCCAATACAAGCGTCTTGGACCCTGGCTTGTGCATGATGAAACGCTAGAACGCCGCCTTCATGGTCGCGTCTTGTGAGCGATACAAATCGGCCGAGAGAGCTAACAAAAAGCAACAAAATAAATATGCAGTACATTCCAGCTTCTTCTTTCTTGTTATTTTATTCGCACGGTATCCGCGAGCGAGGTGAGTGAGCGTCATAACGCAAAATTCAACCGCGACTTAAAAATATTCGTTTTGGCAGGCCAGGTGCACTGCAAAACTTGAGCTACTTGATTTTCGAATCGAAATGACGGAAACATGCCTGGACAAACTTGATGCGTGCCGATGCCCGATTGTCTCCAGCCAGACCATCTCGCCAATTCTTACCTGTAGAAGTAGCTTCTCGTTTTTGAAACCATAGTTACAATCACGGCGGTTGCACACTTCACAAAGCAGCGGGGCCACTTTTACGCGAACCAACATCTTTATTCAGCATCAACACGCGCATACGAACAAATCAAGCCAGATCGAGCGACATAGCTGACGTGGCAGGCTAGGCTCAGGCCAGTCTCTCTGCAAAAACAAGCACCCGCACAGCGCTTCCGAAGGCCCGTGCTTGCGACCGTTGTTTGTTGCAATCTGCGTCGGTTGTGGAAATCATCCTCTCAATACCTCGGTGAACGCCAAACGACTCGCACTCAAAAGAATAGACGAGCTTGACGAGCTGCACTCGTTCAGCACTCAGCAGACGCCGGGAGTCATGTGTGCCACACCAATGCGGAAAAGGCAATCTTGGAATACTTTTGAAAACAATAATGACCTTCTCTAGATTATTTTTTCTTATACATAAATATATTGACGATAAAAGTAATAATACGGCACGGAGAAACAATTTTACGACCAACAATTTACACGTCAATCATCTCTCCAACCAATGAAAGTCGAGAAACGGAGCGCAGTTAACTACGTTCTAGGGTGGGTCACCTCGCTTTTCTTTAAGTGCGTCTAACAACGCAAATATTGTAAAAACCTTTTTTTTACAGGTGAGCTGTTAAGGGCTAGTTTTCCCAGTTTCGTGTCCGGTACCAAACAAATGTCGACACAAAACTACATAGAACTTTGGACAGCTACCGCCATCTATGAGAGACGGCAGCAACCAGACAAGCAATCTGGTTGCCGCCTTCGCTCATAGATGGCGGCAACTTTCCAGCCTTTCCGTCAGGGTGCGCGATGGTCCGGTGGTCCCCGTCGTCTACGTCCCGCCAGCGACGCCCAAGAGGCAGATTGAAGCATTCATGATGGATGACTTCGGTGTGGTCGTGCTGGGCGGTGACACGTCTGCCGTAGTGACGGGTGACTTTAACGTTGACATCGCACGTCAGAAGGAAAGTGGTTCACTTCGTTTATGCGCGAGCGCTTCGGGCCTGCGTGTGTGAACGACCCCGTGGTGCCCACGACCAGGCATCGGATGTGTACAGACCTCGTCTTCACAAAGAACGTGCCTGCCGTCAGCGTTCACCCTATGGCGGTGTACCACAGCGATCACAAGGCCATGGTCACTGCGGTTACGAAGTAAATAACAGCCCCGGGTCGTTATATATAAATGTCCGATTCTTGAATCGTTCAAATTACCAATTACCGAATCACACCAATTAATCCTTACATTTATAAATACATTATTCCCACCATAGTACAGCTTTGCTGGTCTTGTAAAGAACCATAGTACAGCTTCGCTAATCTTGTAAAGAAGGCCAGCTTGGCTGGCCTTCTTTACCGAAGTAAAAGGCTAACCGTTTTTTTTTCGCGGAAACAAATATACAAATACGTGTTTCAAAAGAATCTTTCAAAAAATGTTTTTTTTATGTCGGTGTTCTAAGCTGTCAGAGGCCAGAGTAAGCTCCTCCAATTGAGTTTCTTCGTACAGCGGGAAGCAGAGCGATCGATGGCTCTTTAAGGGACCGCCTAAATAGCTTCCTGAACGTATCAAGCTAAGATTTTGTATAGAGGTGGCTGAGGAGCCCGCATTAAGGGTAGAAACATTTCATTGAACTAACTTTCCCGAGGAAAAAGTTTGAAACTGAAAACTTGAAATTCTACCTACGGCTTCCGTCACGGCCACATCACGTGGGTGAGGCTTTTGAGGGTATTTCCAAAGAAAGTTCCTCCGTGTAAATGTACAATGCACAAAGTACGGCGCCCGAGTGGCTTCCACTTATCGAGACGCTTTTAAGTGTACAAAATGTTTACTCTCCCATTTGTAGTTACAAATTAGTTATTGTCGTTGTCATGTGTGTTCATTTGATGGGGTGTCTTATTCTTGTATACATTGACACGTCAAATCAGACAATAAAGCGAGGAAAAAAAAAAGTCAAGATCAGGACTTGAGATGTTCTTCAAGCTAGCTTCAAGATTCGTGTAAACGTTCTTCAAATGTTAACACAATGTGTGTTTTTTTTAAATTTGATATTATGGTTGCTATATTTCGTTCAGTGGAACACAGAATTTTGGAAGCATTGATGTGGTGACTAACGGTAAGAACTTGATGCTAGAAGCGTAAGAGACTTCAGTTGTTGATATTAGAGGGTCCAGATTTGTCTCACAAAACCTACCGTATTTTCGGACTGCAGTCCGCACCCAGTGCATTGTCAGCAAAAAACAAATTTTGAATCAAAAATCTAATTGCTTGCCTGTGTAGTTTGCACCCAATGCATATCTGCATACCCTTGTATAGTCGCACCTGGTGCCTAATCCGAACATAAAAATCATCAAACACAACACACCTTGGCAAGTGACTTTTTCATTAGTTCCCAAAGAAGCTTGGATCGTACGTAAATTAACATTAATATACTCCGTTATTCATAAAATCGCTTAAGACTTGTCGCAGTGAACAATACTCGAAAAAAGTTCTTGGATAGTCTGCAATCAGGTAAATTCAACTTCGAACATGCCATGACTCTGCGGGCTATAGACCGGAAAATAGGGCAATTAAAAAATTCGGTATTTCTTTCATTCTGTCAATTCTTTTTATCGTCTGTCCCATAGAACCGAACACTTTCTCGCGTTAAGAAAAAAACAAAAAAATATTTACTTCTTAGATTAGTGATAAGTATAACCCGCTTATTGGCGCTTGCCGGTCCTTAACACAACCAGCCCTTGAACTTCCGCAATAAAAATAAAAAGATCAGAAGAATACGCTGCAGCCAATTGCGGCTTCGGACCACGACGCGTCAGGCGGAGCTGCTGGTGACGTCATCGTATTTCGGATGTCAGCTTCCGTTTTGCTGTCTCTTAACTTAGCGCGACTGTGAAGTCAAACTCTTTGCATCCGACGACAGTGCCGCCATCTGTTGCTGCAACCTTGAGGTGCATATTTCCGTCCTGAAAAATGGAGATATGTTAAATAAAACAAAAAATTGGCAGCAACCATTCTTTTCAAAGTTCTATGACGTATGAAATGTACGTATTAAAAGAAGTGACCGTTTAAATTTGTTACAGGCATTAATAGGTCGTTTTGGGGAGTGAAGGAGAGATTATTTTATTCATCTCCCCGCTAAATTTAGTGAGGAAACTGACTTGGTGTGCAGGACACGAGGCGTCAATATTTTCAGCCAAATCTAACGGAGACAATGAATTGATGTATACGTTTCATACGGTAAGGTCACGTGATATACATTTTCCCGTTACACTGAGCGGGGAAACTGATTCGGTATTAGTTTCATGACGCCATCTCACGTGCCATCAATTTTCCCGATAAAGTTGGCAGAGATACTTAATCAGTGTTTGCGTCATGTGGCGTCAATTTCTCCGCTAAATTTAGCGTAGCAACTGAATATAGGCATAGGTCACGTGTCGTCGATTTTGCCGCTAAATTTAGAGTGGGGACTAAATTGGTGCATAGGTCACATGTCTTAAATTTCTCCGCTAAATTTAGCGTGAAGTGTAGGGAAGGACGGAGGGACGAACCGAGAGCATTTCGGGATTGGCAGGTTCCGTTAGAAAGCATCTGATGCTTTAAAATACGAATATGCCCTCCACAATGTCCCCTTCTGAAAGCCTGAACTCACCCCGATGAAAATGCCAGCCAAATACGGTATTTTCAAGCTGAGGCTGCTGGAGTAGCTCGAGGCTGGGATTGGGCACTCGTTGTTCCACGGCTCTCCAATCTCTCGTTCAATCGACGTGGTACCGCCGCATAGCTTGTACACACTGCAAAGAAAAAATAAAAGTCGGTTGTCTCACAGCTGGACATAAAAAAATACTGTAAAAACCCTCTATTTTCGCGGCCCCTATTTTTCGCGAATCGGTCACCGAGAACATAATCGCGGACACTAAATTTCCCGAATTCCAGACGCCTGCATTGAAATTCTTAAGGACCGAAATTTTCGCGTGTCCTTGAATTTTCGCGAAAACAATAGTCATGGAAAGTATGAAAAATGGTCCCAAGGGGTAAGGAAAGCAATAATTCCTGTGGCACCCATTTTGAAATGCGGAACAATGATCTCAACAAATGCTGCCGTGTCTGTTTGTTTTTATATAAGAAAATGCAAGAATTACTTTAACATACTGTCGTGAACATCTTAAGTACATGCGGAAACGTTAGGATCGAATGGTATGACCAGCTGCAAGCAGGAAGTCCTCAAGTGTTGTCGTACCAGTGGCATGCGTTCCTCACAAAGGTATTTTAAATCGGCGTGGCATTTCGGCGAGCACTGACTTGTTCCTCTTCTTGTGAAGGCAGCCGACTGGGTCCTGGGACATCTTTTTGGTTACGGTCGATACCTTTGAGTGTAAGGCGTCGATGGCATTGCACACTGTGAAAGGACATCAACAGATGCGCTCATGGACGTGACCGACAATCCTTCCGAACCTCCTATTCCATGCTTCACGCCAATGTATCCAGGTACATCTCCCGGCTCCTTTTCGTTGCTAGATAAAAAAATGACAGCACTTCAAGCTAGCATGTAATTACTGTGTTGGGAGAAATTTGCGAGATTAGGATATCCACATTTGGAAATGTGTTCCGCGGGAAATATTTGTTTTTTTACCCTTTGTGATAGTTTTTTTCTACATGCCACTTGGGACCATTTTTCCCGGGTCAAGCTAAACCCAGGGATCTTGGGTTCAATCCCCACCTCTGCCCAGTTAGATGTGGATGAGCATCTTACCGGCATACGGTCTCGTGCCACTACTGCGTGGTGCACGTTGAAGACCCAAGGCTGGCAGTCACAATGCACTGGCGAAATTTCTCATCTACAGCGTATACCAGTGTCGCGGGACCTCAAAGGCGGACCGACCTTACGCTGTATCAGCACGAACGTCAAATTTTGTTGCTGTTTTCTGAATCTTTTTTTTTTTGGCGGGACATTTTTTTGGGGGGCCGTTTATTATACGGGGACATATTTACCATGTACCGCTCACAGTCAATTCGTCTCAATAGTGGTAAGATTCATACCTGGCTATCATTCTTTGGAAAAATATTTTAACTACAATGAGAAACTCTGTTATTGATTCGAAAGTAGTTTGTAAAAAATAAAATGACTAACAAACCAAAAGTAATTCAATATAACTATTGGTTAATTTGAGAAAGTGAAAGTATTGCCTCAATTCCTAATTTTCTTGTTTTCAGGTTCATTTTATTTTAATTTACTTTGATGTCAACATTTTTCTGTGCAGGAATGTACTTTTCCTTTACTTCGCAATCGTTGAGAATTCAGAAATGGTGCTTTAAATTCGTTATATTTTAGGGCTTCGTTTTCATCTACTTTACTCAAGTACTCATTGTATGATTTTAGATCTGAGTATCATACATCTTTTTTTTATGTCGTAACACCATTAAATATGTTAACTAGTGTTTTTTATTTTCATCACGGCAGAGACACGTTTTTATTGCACATGCTCATCTTGCAATATATTTCGCACTTTCCGCATCTCTCATTAGAGATATACTAAAATTCTTATATGTCCTATACGCCTGTTACAAGAAAATAGTGCTTCTTGTATACTACTTATATCACGCTTTCAGTTCTTATATAAATCACATAGTTTCTCGTAAATTTTGTAACGCTCATAGAATTTTTTGTACGAAAATACCATAAGATATTTCTGAAGGAAAGTAAGTTTTGTCAGTTTTAGTAGGCCCAAAAAAATCTTAGGGGCTAAACTGTTACTTATTCTTGAAATTATCGACATGAGTCATGCTAAATATTCAGTGTAAACATCACAATTTCATCGATAGTCTTTTTCCCATTCTGGAAATTGAAGGCACTTCTGGTTTATGACTCTGTACTCCTTCCTTACGGGGGCTGTGACTTCGACGTTTTCTGACCTCTGCGTCCATTGTCAGCTCCTGTGCACTGTCGCCCCATTCAAAGCACCGCGGGCAGGCAGAAGGGCAATGCGGCAAACATTGGTGTATGTTCATCAGTTAACGACTCGATAGACCCTTTTCACAAAAGAGCTGCAGGGAGATTCTGTCGCAGTTTGCGTCCTCGCAAACTTCTTATCAAATGAAAGGGCAATCCATCCCCGCCACAGCATCGCTCCTTGAACCGGTGATAAATCCCCAAGTCTGCAAGTGTTTTACTAAAAGATCGGTTAGCTAAAAATGTGTGAGTGGTTTATGAATACTCCTGTAATACAATCGATCACATCGTAAGCGTTAAATAGTAAAGCATAATAAAATTCGCTAAATTTCAATTTTATAATTTCGGTAGCACTTCACCGTCTTCGAAATTGTGGCATAAACAAACTTGGAAGTCTGCCAAATTATAGCGACCGGAATTTTTTTGAAAGCCCAGTGTTTGTAAAATTGAAAATTAGAAAAAGAGAAAGTAGGAAAGACAGAACCACAATTTGCTTTGAAGTGGTTCATATTCCGTGCACTATGCATGCTGTTGTATCTTATATGAATATTACGCCTCAATTCTGCGTATTTAGAACCTGTCGCGCACTGAAAATTTGAGCCCACGCAGGGCCTAATAAATGAAAACGAAGGGACAATTAGTAACATAAGACGAATAACAGCTGAAGTACGAGGAAGAACTAAAGAACTAAATGTCACTAGGCACTTACAAGAAAAGTATAGAACAAACAAGGATTGTATAGAAAACAGGAATCAAACGGATGGCTTACCACGATCCAACGTTTGACATGCAAGGAATGACGTCTCCTGAAGCTTTTTTCGTCATTGTAAATTGTAGCTCTGGTGAGTTTGCGAGGCTGATCGTCAGCAGGCCCGAGTACGCAAAGGTCATCGTTTGGCCAACCTTGGCATTGGTGATGCTCACAGCACTGACAGAAAATACTTGCGCAGCTGCAACATAATCGCAATCATTCAATACACGGGGCGTTTGCACAGCAAATGTATGAGGAATGAGATTTCACGATCCGGACGGGATTGCTAAAACAAACCCACAAGAAAGTTTTCAACGTGCTACCGGAAAGCCTCGATAACTGTGTTTTATTTCTGACGAAAATTGTAATTCGCGTAAAGGAATCGTAACCATTTTCGTACTTACAAGAACAAGACGAAAGCGATGGAGTTTGCATTGATGCTATGCAAGGTGTCGAGAAGCTCAAAGCGGCACAGACAACCAGGAAAAGCATTGCATAGGCCATGTCTCGTGCTCCGCACCCAACCAACTACCCTCAGAACAGTGCAACAGTCTAGAGCGTAGCTTGTCCCCTTAGATATCAAGAAGGAGGACGCTACTCGTAAACATCAAGGTAGCCAGTCATTGCGCACGTCCCAGTTTTGTTTGAGGTTATCTTGTATCAGGGGCGTTAATGGGTTCACCCCGGTCAGAGTTCGCAGGAGAGCATTCAGACCGACAGCACTACACTATGCTTTATGCCTGTCGTAAAACTTTGGAGTAGGATCCAAATAAACAGGAGAGCAACGACTGCGGACGGGTTTTTGCCATGCCGTATAGTGTGGAGATGGTCGAATAAAGAGGTGCTGAGACGCTTCGTTTGAGGAGCCTCAATGACGCACCGACACAAACAAATCTTGGGCGTCTTCCAGGCCTCGTCGTCACCGAAATTTCCCCACTCCTCTTTGTGGCCTCTCGCGAAACGGCTTATCTATCAATCGATCAATTCCATGTATTAAGGTGGCCTAAAGAACTATGAATTCGCCCTTTGGTTCCAACTTGATCTACGTTCTTAAAACTTGCACACAATAATTTCGCAGTACTCCGCAGTTTGTGTTAATGTTAGTCAATTTTCATTTAAATGTGCTCATACAATTAACTCAAGCAATATGTTAAACTAATATTTTTCAGAAGTAATTTTATTTTAAGTTTTAAATCTCACCATCCTTTTTTTTTTCAAACTGAAAATTTCTACCGGCAACAATGGAAAAGTGAAGCCAGCGGGCATTGGTTCATTTTTGGGGGCAGTTGAACTTATTCCAAAGTAATTACAAGCATTCTGATGGTAAGAAATTAGCTCTGCCAAAGCTCACTACAGTATTAGCTTAGCAGGACAAAAAATCTGAGCGAGACAGTTTGTTTTCTAGACTGCTTGCTTTTGCCTGTCAGTAACCTCACGTCATTTGCGAGCGCATGGGTATTTGAATGTTAGTTTCGACATCGCCTTCAGTCTGCTTTTTTTGTTTTTATTCATATGTATTGCTTCAATAATATGTCGGGATGAGTAAAGCCCGAGTGCCCAAGTACTGAGAAACTGTAGTTTTATATATTGCCGCCCGCAGAGCCAAGAAAGCAACGCTCGGTCACGGTCTTCTAGAAGATTCCCATTCATTCTCGCACTAATTGTAACTTTCCCTTTGCTTTGTTGTTCTCGAAAGTGCCAGTTCATCCTCGCCCCGAGCGCGCGACGCTCGAACTTTCTTGCCGAACTTTCGAGATAACGACGCACTCTAGATAAGCAGCTGCCCGCGACCTTGTCGAGGCAGTCTGGCTCGGGCCCTCTGTTGTCGCCGCCGAATCGCCGCCTGCTTTTCTGCTGCCTCGACGCTTTCGTTCTTTACTTATTTTTGGTTGGCACAAGTTCGCCTGTTAAACCGTTGTTTTTGAGTTCACTGCTCGTCTTCGTGTCACCTCCGTTCGTGACATTTCTGGTGGAGGTGCGGGGTATGAAACCCGTGCAGCGTACCCCTACAAGAACTCGTTCAGCAAGCCCCATTTCCCGACGACCTTCCATTGGAGACTCGGAGCATCGTGCCAGCCGCCGTCTTCAAGGGCAAGCTCCTGAACTCGGACCTCTCCCGGCGAGGACAAGGCAAGTGACAACGACGATGGCTTCCTCGACGGCGCAGACCACAGTAGCAGCCCCCGTCGTTTACCTGCCCGTCGCCCCTCGGACTCCGACGCCTTTCCACGGGGAAATCCACGAGGACGTCGAGGACTGGATCCAACACTACGAGCGCGTGGCACGCCATAATGGATGGACCGCCGAGCAGTACCTGCAGAACCTCTACTTCTCGTTGGAGGGTACTGCGAGGCACTGGTTCGAGAACCACGAGGCTGCGCTCACGTCGTGGGACGCCTGCGTCACCGAGCTGGAGCGGGCGTTCATGAATCAGCATCGCAGGCAGCGGGCCGAAGACCTTCTTCAGGCGAGGACTCAAGGTCCCAACGAAACAGTCACCAGTTTCGTTGAAGACATCCTCCGCCTGAGCAGCCGCGCCGACCCGCAAGCCACCGACGAGAAGAAGTTACGCTTCCTTATGAGGGGCGTGAAAAGCGAAATCTTCGGCGGACTTATTCGCAACTCCCCGACGACCGTCGAAGAATTTGTTGCCGAAGTAACAAACATCGAGCGGGCGTTAATGGCCCGAGCGCGCCACTACCATCGGCTCAACGACGTTTCGACTCTGGCATCGGCAAGCTCCGAGTTCAGCACCAGCACCGACGAGCTTCGCGAGATGATCCGTCAAGTCGTTCGCGAAGAACTCAAGAAACTGCTGCCTGCTGCCGACCCCCGGCTTCGCTGTCCATCGCCGAAGTTGTGAGGAAGAGCTTGAGAGAGCCATCGAACCACGGGCTCCTGTCAACCCTGCTCCGCTCGAGCAATCGACGGTGAGCTACGCCGCCATGGCCCGAAGACCGCCACCTGCTGCCAGTCAACCTCCTGCGCCACGACAACGGGACGCACCAACACAGGCGTACCTCCGACCTCTCGACGTTCGACGTCAGTACGTCCGGCAAGAACAACCGACACCCAGAAAAACCGACGTGTGGCGAACGGCCGACCGACGCCCGCTTTGTTACCATTGCGGGGAAGCCAACCATGTCTACCGTCGTTGCCCGTACCGACAGCTGGGGCTACGCGGCTTCCACCCCGACGACCCGCGCCCACGCTACGGCGAGCGACCCCAGGACATCGACGAATACCTCCGCCGGTCGCCATCCCCGGGACCGTCTAACCGTCGCAGTTTCCGATCGCCGTCACCCCACTGCCGAGAAAGCCTGTCCCCCTGCCTCGCCAGGGAAAACTGAGTGCGGCAATACCGGGAGGTGGTATTGCCGATGACGAACGACGCCCTGCTGCCCACGACCCGACGGACGACAGCACCGACGACGCCCAGCTGGTCACCCAACGAGCAGAAGAAGTACGCCAGCTAGCCCGTCTTCGAATAAAGGACCAGCAACGTGTGGACGCTGGCCGGTACAACCTTCGTCGCCGCGACGTGGAGTTCCAGCCCGGAGACAGGGTATGGGTGTGGACGCCCATTCGCCGCCGCGGACTCGGCGAAAAACTGTGAAAACGCTACTTCGGACCCTACAAGGTCATCCGCCGCCTTGGGGACTTGAACTACGAGGTGCTCCCCGACGGAACCCGGACCATCAGGACGCCGCCAGACACGACCGGAAGTCGTCCACGTCGTTCGACTCAAGCCGTTCTACGCACGATAGGATTGCGATAATATATTATAAGGAAGACGAAGGCGTGCTGCTGAGCGTGATCTTCACTGTCCCAGGCCCAGAGCTCAACTGCCCTGGGCATGGACCGCGCACTCCCTGTGGAGCAGTGCACGCTCCAATAATGAGGATAAGGATGAAGATGGTGCTGTGCTCAGCAACACCCTTACAGCTATCCCCTCCCGGCTTGCAAGTCACGGCCTCCTGGCCGGCTCTTAGGTTGGAGGAGACTGCTGTCTGGAGCGCTGCACGAACATTTTCATGCAACTGGCATGTACCGTTTCGTAGATCCTGCGGCGGCGGTCAGTCGGCGTGTTGAGCGGTTCAACGATGTGATTGGGGGGCGACGTTTGACGTTACACAATATAAGGTCCAAGATAGTGCTGTAGAAGGAGTTTTCAGCGCGGCCTGATCTACGCAGCAGGGTGCGAGTAACACCAGGTCTCCTGGAGTATAGTGGACAGCAAGGCGTTGTTCGTCGGAGCGTTGTTTTTGCCGTTGGCGGTCCTGGTCAGTGTGGATGCGAGAGGTTGTCGGGAATCGTCCACGTTGACGGAAGGCTTGCGCGAGAAAGAGCTGCGTCGACGTTGTATGGGTGAGGGGGAAAGAGTGTCGATGGTGCAAACGGAATCACGGGCGTAAAGGAGAATAAAAGGGAAAGTCCGGTCTGAGCACGCACTGAAGTATTGTACGCAAATGTCAAGAAGTGAAAGATGGTGTGCCAGTTCTTGTGATCGGCGGAGATGTACACACTGAGCATTTGTGATAACGATGCGGTTAAAACGTTCAGTTAATCCATTGGTTTGTGTGTGGAACGCGGAAAGCGGGCTGGTGAACTATGTTTGTCGCAGAAAGCACGTCATTGACAAGAATGGATAAAATATCTTCCCGCGGTCGCTAAGAAGGAATCTCGGTGCACCGTGACGTAAAATAAGGTGTGTTATAAAAAAAACTGAGCTACTTCTGAGGCCGTGCCTGTGAACAGTGGGGCTGTTTCCACGTAGCGTGTCAGGTGGTCATGTGCCACAACAATCCAAAGGTGTCCATCAGACGATTTTGGAAGGGTTCCGTAAAGATCTATGCCGATAGGTTTGAAAGGCATTCCAGATCAAGGAGAGGTGTCAACTCTCTTGACGAGGTGTAGCGGGAGGATCTGTGGCATTGGCAAGCTTCTGCAAGATGTCACGTATCTCTGTACTGCCTTGTACATTCCCGGTCAATAGTAGCAGGTCCGAAGGCGAGCGTAAGTTTTATAGATGCCGAAGTGTCCAGCAGTTACGTGGTTGTGGCAAGCTTCAAGAACAGCTTGTCTGAAACTTTGAGGTATCAGTGGCAAGAAGCGCTCACCTACTGATTATAGCTGCGCTTCTAAAGAAGACCTTCGATCATGACGAAATTTCAAATTTTACGGATAGATGTGGTGTTAATTTTTATGTTCCTGTCGGAGAGGTTGCAGGCTACCCTGGCAATCCTGGGGTCATGTTAATGGACGGAAAGTAAGTCGTCTGTTGTTAACGAGCTGACTGTAAGCGGGTCGTCATCGACAATGTGTAGCGGAATGTCCGCTGGAAAAGGACAACGGGACAAGGCGTTGGCGTCAGTGTGTTTCTTGCCGCTTTTCTGTATGGCCGTGAAATAATATTCTTGAAGGCGCAAGATACCGCGACCGAGGCGTCCGGATAAAGTTTTCAAGAGTGTAGCCAGCCAAGTGCATGGTGTTCGGTCACAATATTGAAATGACGGCCATAAAGATATGGTCTAAATTTCCCAACCGCCCAGACAATACCTAAGCCCTGCAGTTCGGTTACTTTGTAGTTTCTCTCAGACTTGCTGAGAGTGCGACTTTCATAAGATATCACATGAGGTTTTCGAGATGAGGTGAGATTTTGCAGCAGCATTGTGCCAAGGTTAGTCCTGCTGGCGTCTGTCTAAAGTTCCGTCGGGGCATCGTTTTGAAAATGGCCGAGAATCGGGTCAGAGACGAGCGCTGCCTTGAGCAAGCTGGAGGATTGTTGTGAATCAGAAGTCCATTCAAAGGCAACGTCATCTTGAAAAGGTCGATGAAAGGAAAAAGCAATGTGAGTGAAATCACGAAAAAACGTCGAAAGTACGAGCATAAGCCCCAGAAGCTTTTCAGTTGTTTCACATTGGTTGGCTCGGGAAAAGATGCCACAGCTCGAACTTTTTCGGGATCAGGATGAATACTTTCTTTAGAAACAAGATATCCTGAGACCTTAACTTGGCTGAAAGTGAAGCGGCATTTTCTTACGTTTTATTGGAGACCAGCATTTGCGATATATGATAATACCTGGGATAACCTGCAAATGGGATCCTCGAGTGTCGATGAAAAAAGGATGATTTCATCGACGTAACACAAACAAGTCTGCCATTTCAGACCTCGAAGAACAGAATCTATCGTCCGCCCAAAAGTGGCGGGGGCATTACATAGACAGAAAGGCACTACATTGAACTCAAATAAGCCGTCAGGTGTTACAGAGGTTGTTTTATGCCTCTCTGATTCTGCCACGGCTATCTGCCAGTAGCCTGATCTTAGATCTAACGATGAAAAAAACCGAGCTTCTTGAAGCGTCTTCAGGGCATCGTCGATTCGGGGCTTGGGGTAGCTATCTTTACGAGTAGCGTCATTCAAATTCCTGTAATCGACGCAGAAACGTACTCTCCGTTGTTCTTTTTCACTAGAACTACTGGGGATGACCAGGAACTTACAGAAGGTCGGATTACGTTTTGTTCTAGCATATTATTTATCTCGGTGTCTATTATTTTTCTTTCCGTGGATGACAACCGATAAAGGTGATGTAGTATGGGAAGGGAATCCCGGTGTCAACCTCATGCTCCACAATGTATGTTTTTCCCATGAGTCCTGTTTTGGACTCATACTCTGCGGCTCTTCCTTCCAGATGGTAACCGATCACCAAGCACTTTGTTGGTTAGCTACCCTCAAGTATCCCTCGGATGACCTGGCCGATGATCCTTGAAGGTACAGGAATTCGATTTTACAGTTGTATACAAATCAGGCAGAAAACATCTTGATGCTGATAGTTTATCCCGATGTTCTTTCCCTTCTAACACACCTGGTCCGAACCATCCCTTTAAGCTTGATACTACTGCCACTGCCACGCTAGATAACGTCAATACACATCCCTGTCAGCTAAAGAATGGTGCACTAAGACCCTGATTCACTATCTTCGAGGAATCCGCACGCCGAGCTTATCAAATGATAGTCCTGGCATGATAACATGTTTTGAAAGGGAGAGTGTGTGGAATGATTTTGCATGCGCTCTGTGATTATTAAACCCCAATTGGAAAGGCGTCTCTGTCTGGCCCACGTACTGCACCCCGCAAAAACTGCATTTTAAAATGTATACTAAATTACTGGTGTCGCAATTCAAGTAGCCATAACTTTTGTAGGTGAAGTTAGAGTTTGTGCTTTCTATGGAGTTTCTCCGTGTCACGTGTTGGCAGACCCCATATTTTGCCTTTCCGCTAGGCCGATTCCCAGTGCTCTCTTTAACAGTTGTTTCGGACATAACTATATGGAATCTTCAATGTTGCGCGAGCGTCTGTGTGCCACACGGGGGACGGTAGTAATAGCCTTTGCGAGGCGTCCACTCTGGTGTACAATATTGAAATTTTTCCTTAATATGGTGGTGACATTCGGAGACTTTTTGCTGAAGCTCAGCATGATGTTCCTGACCTGGGGACCGCTGTCACCTAACAAGAAGTAGCGATCAAGGGTGCGTGTCTTACTAATTGCGTCATTTATGACTTTTTCTTGGTACCTCTATTCTTTCCAAATCTCGCTTAATTCATTAGTGTTGGATTCAAAATCATCGTTATTAGAACATACGCGTTTAAACCTATGAGCCTGGCTGTACAGAATACTGGTTCTGCTGGGACGAGGGTGACGACTCTCGAAGTGAAAATATTTCTGGCTGTCCGTGGGCTTTCGATACAGTTGAGTGACCAAAGTTGTGTCCTTGATTCTTACTCTACCGTCTTAGAAATCAATGCCAGTTTTCGAGTAACTGTGAGTGAATCGAGTGAAAGGGTGGGCGGAGTTAAAATCCGCGACAAACTTGAGAAGCTCATTTTCTGCGTGTGACCAGATAAAAATACATCATCATTATACCTTTTATAGACCATAGGTTGGAGCGGGAAGGGTGCGAGAAATGTTGATTCTAGGTCACCCATAAATGCATTTGCCAAGTTCGGGATCATTTTCGCGCCCAGTGCGGTACCTCTAGCTTGAAGGGAAAATTTGCCGTCGAATTCAAAACTTATTTAACTCAAATACCAGGCTCGAAAGGGTAGCCAGAACGTGGCCCTCCGGGAAGTCGTCCGCCCTGTAAGCTTCCTATGCCCTCACAAGCGCCTCTATGCCGTCTTTATGAGGAATATTGGTGTACAGAGCAGTTACTACTGTTACATCCATTGTCACTAAATCACTAAAAAAGCATCCTTGGGTATTTTAATTTTAGAAAATTCTTTGAGAAAGTGAGTAGTGTCACGAATGGACGACGGGAAGGTAGGCGGGATGTGTCTAAAGATGTTATTAACGAAACTGGAAATTGACTCGGTGAGCGTTCCTGAGCCCGATACAATAGGGCGGCTGGGATTCCCTTCTTTGTGGATTTTAGGTAACATATAGAACTCCCAGGTACGGAGTGTTTAGCAGTTAGCCCTCGTAAAGTGTTGTCGGTAATTTCACCTTGTTTCTCTCCGGCTCAGTTGCTCGTGTATAACCACGGCATGCCGAGTAGTTGGATCGTTGTTTAGATGACGAAATAATTTGGTGTCGTTTAGTTGTCTATAGCCTTCTTGTATGTAATCCGAAAAGTTGACAATAACTATATGGCACCCTCCTCGTCACCTGGTTTGATTATAATAGATTTTCTGTTACCTAGATTCTTGAGAGCCTGTGATGAGATTGCTTATTTCTGTAAGCTAACACAATGTCCTTTTGGACCGCCTGGATATAAAGGTCTAGATGCTTATCTCTGTAGGTACCGGGAGTCCAGCCGGACGATGTCGAAGTCGGAGGAGATGCGCTTTGGTGGGGCTTCTTAAAGGAGAATTCCTGAAGCCTTCGTGCGGAAATATCAAGATCCTGGAGGAGCGTGAAATTGTCGTACTAGCCTGTGGTCCGGCAGAGGTTAAGCCCCCTTGAGAGGAGCGACTCTTCGTCGTGGGTTAGTTCTGCACTTGATAAATTAACTATGTCGTTACGATCAAGAGAGTTATTCTGAATGTTCGGTCCCCTCACCGTCGTCTAAGAATGTTTAATATTATCCCTAGCTAGTTTACTAACATTTTCCCCCCTGATGATCCAACGTTCTTTTTCTTGAAATGTATTTTAGTGCTGCGGTCTCTTGCGGTGACAATTCGTTAGCGCGAAGGGAATTACTTTCAACCCTTCGAACGTTCGTCGAATTTTTCTGACAGTGATTTTTCACTATTTTTACTAAATCGAGAGAAACATTCGTAAGCACCGCATTCCAATTTTTTAAATCACTTTCGGAGAGATTTTTCATACCAGGTGGAAAACAAATTGTAAATCCCTGAGAGCAATGTGCGCGTCGGGGCAAATCTCAAGGTATGCGGCATGTGACTCGTGGTGTATCCTTTTGTCCGCTAACTTCCTAATTTCTAAAAAACGTGATGTAAAGTTTACAGGGATCTCACTCAAAACACGAGGAGCTTGTGATGTGAGGCGGAGACCGTCAATCCTGTAGCGAGCAGAGAGCCTCGCTGTAAGGCTTGCGTAGATTGTAGCGCGCTTGAGGAGCAGGATCGGCGATCTGGATCTTCTGTCCGGCAGAGCATCCCCCTGCGTCGTCTTCTAAGCAAGTGGGTGCCTCCGCCATGGGCAGGAGCATTACGGAAGCCGAGTTTCCACCGAGAAATCGGGGTCCGGCTGGTGCGTAGGTGACGTCATGGGACACGTGATGTAGCCAAGGTGTGTCAATATTTCATCTCATGTAACCAGTCTTGAAAAAGGTCTCTCCCAGGCCGAAACGTCGAATGACTTTACGAATAATCTGCTATAAAACACCAAACAACCGTCTCAATCAAGTACGTTTTTCTGCCATAATTAGGTGTATGTATATTTCAACCAGGTCATTTCCTATACATATAATGTGAGGGAGACAGAGGCTTGACGATTGGTTTCAATTATGTTTATGTTCGAACTGACCCGCGCTGCCCCAAGCAGGCAGCGCGAGCGATCGGCAATGATGATGATGATGAGGATAATGAGGGTGTTGGCTGCACGGGACGATGCATGGGTGACAATATATATAGTATATACACTATATATATCCTATATATATGGGCAGTGTCATTTGGATTCAGACAACGAGGTAAATTTGTAGTTTTATTTTGATTCGATTATTTTATATTTTGTCACACATGTCGCTGAAAATATAATGGTTTTTATTTTATATCTTTTGATGCGTCAGCGTTTTTCATTTTTAGCTGCTCTTACGTGTCATGAGCATATTCTGGGTCAGACAAGGAGGAATTGACACCAAGCAGCTAGATTACATCCTTTCTAACTGATGAAAAATGTTCTCTCCGCCTCAGCCTCAACCTCAACGAATCTTAAACATGTTACTCGTTCCTTCTGATTTTTGGAACGCGTTCCCGTTACAAGTTCCATCTGTGAAAAAGGAACTCGTTCCCGTTACAGTTAAAATAAGGAAGCATATCGTTACATATACATTACATTTGTATTTTAATGATAACCATTACTAATTCGATCGAAGAAAGTTTTTTTTTAATATTTCCCATTAATTGGGAGACTTTGAATTTGTATGCCGTAATGGAAGGGCACGAGGAGAAGAAAACAACCGGAAGCAGAGTTCCATTTGTTGATATATTAACCTTTAAAAATATTAGCTTTTAACCATATTCACGTTTGTGGTGGGCGATTCAGACGAGCCAAACGCACTGTTACCCCACATTGCACGAGCGTTTTACAACAATCTCACACGTTTCAATCTAACACAGTATCTTCTTCAAACTTATCAACAGTTGCTTCTCCATGTTGCTGTCCGCAATACGAGCAAGTGAAGAAGGGGGTAGGGCTTTTGGAAGGTCAGTCTTGAAAACTACAAGTCCTTCTTCGTGAAGGCTGGATTCGTTGTTCAGTTTGAAGGTGGGGAACAACGGGTGAATAAATAAAGGGAATTTTTTATATCTTTTAAGGGATCAATGTTCGGGATACAAGGATTTTTTCGATGACTGGAAATCTGTTCTTTTGTGGTAACTGTAGGTCTCTTTGTGGGAGTTAAGTGATGGCTGTAGTCGGCCTTAAATGTTTGGGTGTATGAGGATTCGTGCAAGCCAAGAAGGTAGCTGAACTTGAAACTTCCCTCTTTCTGTGTCTTTTTCTTCGACTAAAAGGTTTGCTTTTTGTACCGCAGTCTCGGGCACTGAAACAAAAATTGATGTCCTCTAGCTTTCCTGCACCCGACTATTACTAAGCGTGGACCATACAAAATAAACCCTAAGAGAAGTAACCAAAAAGTTAACGAGATCCTGCTCTTCGTAACGATAGGGTTTTTATACTTTAGAAATTTTTCTCTTGGAAATAAAATAAAAATTACCCCACTGGACTAAAAAACGAAACGCCGTTCTTTATTCCGTTCCTGTAAAAATGTAACGACTTCCCATTCCAGTTAAAAGGGGAACGGCGGCGTTCCTTCGTTCCTCCTAAAAGCAACTCGTCCCAGGAACGCCGTTCTGTGCAACGCCGTTCCGTACAACACTGCATATCACGAAGATGAATACTTCCACAGGCAAAAGCTAGAGGTACAGTACTTCCAGGCGAGCAGAAAACCGGCTGTCGTAGAGTTAATAAAGGCAATTTTTATTTTTGTTTCCGGGCAGGCTGACAAAGGCGGCATTAGGTTGAAAAACAGACGACGCCACTCTTTCATTTCAAGGCAATGTTTTAATAACTTCAAGACACTCAGTCCTTTCGAGTCGGAATCGGAGAAGGGGAGAAGAAAGTGGGCAATGGAATGGCAATACATATCATCAATGAAAAAAAAGCAGACAAAGTATGAAAGGAAAGTCCGGGTTAAGGCGCTGGTGGCACCACCTTATGTTTACATTGGTAAAGCTGAGGCTTCAAATGTTCAAGCTTAGTGAAGTCAAAATGTTTTCATTTTCAAACAAGTTGTTAGTGTACAATATCTTTAGTCAAGTAGAGGCTTCAAATTTAAAAGAAAAAGAAAACAGTTCAAAGCACCTCGTGGTAATAAATGGTTAAATAGCAAAAAAAAACAAAAACAACGGGGACTAGATTTTTTATTATTGAAAGAAAACGTATTATAAATAAACGAGAGCAAAGTTACTTAAAGTAAAGGAGTAATTTTGGTATGTACAAGATAAGAATAAAAGTTATATAACCAATTGAAATTCAAGAAAAAAAAACCTTATATAGTTCCAATGCATCATTGAAGACAGAAAAAGCTAAAAATATAAAAAATTCCAACAATTAAAAAAAACGAAAGACAAAAAGAGCCAGAGAAAAAGACAAAACAGTTCCAATAATCACCCGACGTTTCCATATTTATTCAATATTTTATTTCGTGGTCTAATATGGTTCGATTGCCGCGCGTCACCAAATTTTGAACAAATCAATTTGTTCTATAATTGTAACAGTAGATGCAAGAATTTCGCGAAAACCATATTTTGACTTGATAAGATATCGAAACAATCTTTCGGTTTTACCTCGCAGGTGTCAGAATGAACGCGACATGTTTATAATGCGTCTAACATTATGGAGTGTTTTCTGGATTTTTCTACAAGTTAATTTTAAGAAGTCTCAGTTTTTTGCAATCAACTCTCTCTTTTTCTAAGACCAGACTCCCCAACCCTTATAAAAAGAGCAAACAGCGCTAAATATAAAAAAGTCAAACTTTAGAAATGAAACAAAAAAAAAAAAAAACTCCGCAAGGAATTGCAATCTTGGACCACGAGACACGCGATGCAGTTCTCAGTGACGTCATTGGGTTCTCATTTTCGCGATTTTGAAGTCAAATTCTGTACACCCAATGACACTGCCGCCATTTACTCCAGTGATCTTGAGGTGCATATTTCCGTCCTGAAATAAAAACAATAATAAATTCACATTAAAATAAAAATGAACCAGTGCTTAGAACAACTGAGGAAAAGAATGAAATAAGAGCGCGCGGGCCGTCAGGGCACCGAGCTCTGACTGCAAAGAAAGGTGGGTAGACGCAAAGCATTTGTCTCCACTCACTTTTCGAACGCGATCAGAGCTCGACGCTGTGATACCCCGCAATCTCTCCTCTCTCCCTCAGTTTCTTACTGTACACCCTCCACAATGTCCCCCTGGACGTCATGAGCTCACCCCAATGATCCAGACCTGCCAGAGCCGGTATTGCAATGGCGACGCTGCTTGTGTAGGTCATGACTGGGATCGGGCACTGGTTGTTCCATGGTGCCGCGATCTGTTGTTCAATGGTGGTGGTATCCGTCGCACAGCTTGTACTGACTGCATGGGAAAAGAAGTCGGTGCGGATCAAGTCTTCACCTAAATAGCACAGCTCTTGACTTGTTTTCTGACACGCAATTTAGGGCTCTGAAAGCTGGATGAACCCGAATTAGGGTAAAGTGCGGTAAACTGACACGCGGGGCAAAATGCGACAGTTTGTGTTTAGCGTCATCACTCTCTCTCCTAGACAAGCAACTCGGAGTACCTCCAAACTTTACCGTGAGGTGACGTGACCTGCGCACTTTCCATGTGTACGAAAGGAGAACTGCCGGCAAGTGCTTCAGAGAAAAAGAAATGAGAAGTTGAAGTTGACGTGTTTACCCTCGAGTTACGTGCACCGACTGCTCTGTCAAGGTAAGCTTTAACTTTATCGGTACGCTTTATTAGCTTCATGCGGACTAAATTTGAGCGATCTGAGGTTGTTTCTTAACCAAATAATTATTTACGCAACAGGATACGCGTGGGGAAAAGTGCGACAATCTGGCATTCTATGACGCGCATGCCAATAATTCAGAAGTCTCTTGGTTGTTCCTGAGTCATATTCTTTTCTTCCGTTGTCTATACTAGGTTTCACCTTATGATGTACCGCAGGAAAGGCTGCAAGCGCGAGCTCCTTGCATTAGGGCATATCTCGACAGCACAAGCTCTCGTGCATTAGGTGCAGCTCCCAACGCTATGAGCTCGCGCTGCTAGCCTCCTGCGGTGCAACATCAGCTGAAACGGAGTATAGGATGGTCCAAACGTATAAAAGAAAAACCACAAGGGCTTTATAGCGCGAAAGTGAGATGAACAAAGCTCTTGAAAGTGTCAAGCAACAGCGTCACTCCCTTCGCACTGCTGCCTGGGGTACAGAAGGTACGTTTTAGTGGTTACAGAAGGTACGTCGCAGAAGGTACGAAGGAACGGCTGGGTTACAGAAGGTACGTTTTTGACGATGTTTCAAGCTTCAAGATAATTTCTTCTGTACCTAACGAAGAATAGAAAAAGAGAACAAGCAGGTTGGAGAGCTGCACTGTTCTGATGTCATCTCGTCACAAGGCAAAGCTGATGTTTGCGAAAGCAACCAAGAACCGGAATTCCGCTGCCTCCCCCCCCCCAACAAAAGAAAATAAGAAAAAAAGATACATAAAATTAAAGGGAAAGATTATTAAGTGATTTACCGAAGAAGCGCGCAGTGTCCGAGCGTTCCGCATGCAGGCAGTGCGATGCACTCCACAAGAGATTGGCAGTGCCTGGTATGCAAAGAACTTTGGTGCCAAGCAGCCCCGCATTTATTATGGATCGAGCGCATAGAATGCAAAGTGTGCGCTCATGAAAAGTCCGTTGCAGCTCACACAGTGCGTTTCAAGTGTTTTTAGCTGAACACATATCAGGTTTTTTAAGTGTGTCTCATTGTACCGCACTATGTGTAGTCTCATTTTGCCGTAAAAAAAAGACATTGTGTTGCTTTCAGACATTGTAGCTTTGTTTAATGTTTCGCTTGCTCCAGTTAAGTAATGATTGTTGAGCATAGGGTGAAAGCATCTAAGAATACCTCCATCCTGTTTTTTTTTTTGTAATATTGAAGCAAAAATAAGAATTACCATTGAAAAAAAGGTTTTCTTTCATTTTGCCCCACCTTACCCCATAAACGCTATGTTTTTTTGTGTTTTTGTTTTTTTGCAAGAGTGGGTGATTTGATTTTAACTGCAAAACAAGAGTTCGACTTCAATCCCTGATTGTTTGGTTTTCACATATCTTTATGGTCCTTAATTTCCGGTCAACGGTTAGAACCTGGTTTCACTGCTGGTTGTTTGTTTGTCCCCTGGCATGTCTGGAACTTTCGCAAACATGTGTCAAAACGGATTGAAGCCAAACTAGGCATTTTTTTTGCTATTTAGGTAAAGAAAAAAGAATACTGTGGCCATAACTTGCGCCTTGGAGCGAAACAGTGTTAGGCATATAAGTTAAGCCGCTTGGATTGCCAATCTTGGTCCATGTTGGGCATTTGTTTGGCGTGCTTAACTCGGTTTCAACAATCCGGCAAATGATCGTGCGTTTTGCATGGCCCCTATCATCATTTTCGGTGGCTTCTCATAATGCTGACGTAGCGTGCATGGCAATATCAAGGAAACAGGCACGTATCCAGGGGGGAGGCCCATGAGGCCCGGCCCCCCCCCCCAAATCTTCCATTTTGCTGGGACCTCCTCTCCCCCCTCCCCCTCATACAGCATTTTGTCATGGGCGGCCCCCCCCCCCCCCCCCCCCCGAAACAAAATCCTGGCTACGTGCCTGCAAGGAAATATTGAAACTTTGACACTAGGGACCCGGTCTTTATGGTTCAAAAAACAAAGTTAAATGGACGCGTTTTTTTTTCTGTTTCTTTATTGGGCGCGCGTTTGCTTGCTGAAATAAATGGGAAAATCCACCGACGAACTAAATAAAAATCTTCGCTGGACCAGGGGGTTCCATAAAAAAAATTTCATTGCCCTAATAATGGCGAGTAAAATTAAACACTAAAACTGAGCGCTAAATTTCCTTAATGCAAAGATAAAAAAAAAAAAAACAGCACACTCGAAAGGGTAGTTAGGCGGAAGACATACCATGATCCCACGTTCAAAAGGCATGGGATTAGGTTTCCTGTTGTTTTTGCGGTCATTGTGAAGCTTAACACTGGGGAGTTTGCCAGGCTGGTCGTCAGTTGGCCCGTGTAGTTAAACAGCATCGTTTGTCCCACCTTGGCGTTGGTGATGCTCACGGCACTGACTTTCAGGACCTGCGTAGCTGTAACATAATCGCGTTCAAACAAAGCGCGGGGGTTCTTGGGGAGTAAGGGTTGGTTCACAAACGTTCGACTGTTTTCGAGCGTGTGCTTTAAAACCACTTCAAAACTTACGAAAAGACAACACACTGGCGCGGTCTGTCAGGTATCCGCGGAACATTTTCAGTCTGTGTGTATTTGTCTTTTTTTGCCGCATCAATCTTTTGTTTTTTTTGCTTGAAAAAGTTGGTACAGTGTAATAAACGACCATTTCTCGATAAGTAGTACGTGATGTTTGGTCTCCAAAAATACCGCTAAACCTTCGCTTTAGTGAAATCTAGTTTTGGATATACCTCATAGATCGCGACAGCGTGTCACTATGCTATTTTGTCGTAAGAGCTCACAAGCGCTCGGTCCTAAGCAAATGCAAGTGCGTCAACGGGCCTTACTCTTTCAACATATTGTCGCCCCCACTCGACACGAGCACCTGGACACTGCGTATTGGCAACTCCATCGATACTTTTCACGACTTCTTTCCCATAACCATATTTTCGCTCGCTTGTTCGTTTGTTTTTTTAGTTATTTGTTCATTTTTGCTGCAGGGGTTGTAAATTCGCCGTAAACAATGAACAGATAAAACTATTTTCACGATATGGTGTTCTGATCGCTCAGTGATGCCTTCCTATCTATCGCCAGCATGGAACTCATAGTTTCTATGCCGAAGGCCGAAATGTTGAGTCGCAAACGCAAACTAAACCTTTAGTGTTTTTCTAAGTATGCTTCAACCAAAGGTTATAGTGAATGCCGACACCTAAGAAGAGTCGTTAAATGATGGATATACGGTATTCCTACTCATTCTCAAGTTACGTATACTATAGGCACCTTAACAAACGCCGGGCGGGGATGAGCGCGCACTCAGCAGTCAGTGAGAGCCGATAAGTACGGCGAAGAAGGAATCACGAAGCAGAAAGCATAATAAAACGCGCGTTTCTTAACGTTGAAGTGTGAGTAAGTTGAGCGACATACATTTCCCGACCATGAGTAATTTGTTCCTTCCGCGTAATGTAAACCCCGCGTTCGACGAAAGGGATGGATTCTTCGCGAAAATTATTATCCTTTTTTTTCTGACATAAATGCATAACTCGATACTTATTTTAGACAAAGCACGACTGATAATTACATATTGGTTAATTTATGTTAACACACTTCGGGAAAAAACAAGGCCTTATAAGGACCTCAGCTTCATAATGCAGATTGTTTAATTGGGCCGGTTCGTTCGTATCGCTGATGGGAAAAGGCACCGAGAAAAATAGGGATTATAGGCAAGTTGCGCCTTGGTCTCTTTTAACATTGTCTGTTGTAGTCCGTCCTTTTCGGTGCCTTTTTTACTCACAGGATGATGCTTTGTATTTTTCTGTACATATCTTATTGAGCGGATCAGCGAAAATAACAGTTTCCTCGCGACGTTTCTTGCCTTTTCTAAGCGGCCTTTTTAGAGTGTGGGTTGAAGTTGCCGAAATTCCCAAGCTCTTGTAAGATTTTGAAATTTCACGACGTGAGAGACTCGCTCAAATACACCGCCGTACACCAAAATCGCAACATATGCTCTTTTGACTACTTTCGACACGTTAAAAATTTGTGTATCCTTATATATGACGTCCTGCAGGTAATCACACTTGTCCATAACGCGGGGGCGTGCGGCCCGGCGACTTTCTCCGGCGAGCGCTCGACGCGTGGCATTCGCGGCAACTACCCTAGTCATGTGGGCAACATGGAACAGCCCGCTCGAGGGTGTGTACTGCCAGATTGATCGGGGGCCGCCATACGTTGGAGGCTGCTATCACGTTTCGCGCCTGCTTTGGTCCGCATATAGGCTGCGAGCTATCGCACTCATATCAACAGTTTGCTGCGAAAAGCGTGATAGCAGGCCTCCCGCGTTCGGCAGCCCTCGGCGACTCCCGATAAAGCGGAAACGATACTGGGCTGTTTCATGTTCCCCCACGTGACGATATCAGTTGCCGCGAATGCCACCAGTCGAGCACTCGCCGGAGAAAGCCCTGCCCTTCCGCGTTATGGACAAGTGTGATGACCAGCGTACAATATATAGAGTGGTCACAGTGTTACCTACACTGCAAAACGAACCGGAAAAATAGGCGCCTGCGCAGAGAAAGCTCAAACTTCCGCTAAATATTGTACTGAGGTCTTCCGGTATTTCAAGGCGTATAGTTGTTTTTCTCTAAAATGTGAGATCGACAAGCTCGCCAAAGTCAACGGCGGAGGTGTTCGAAGACGACCGAGTTAGCAATGAATGCAACCTGTGGCGCCATCTCCCGATAGGCGCACGCGAGAAGACGACAAGCTCTATTGTCTGCCGGCGCCACAAGCAGCATTCATCGCTAACTCGATCGTCTGCGAGTACGTCCGCTATTGATTTTGGCAAAACTGTCGGTCTCATTTTTCAGGAAGTCAACCACGCCTCGAAATATGACAAAATGAAATGCGCCGCCAAAATGCACATTTGGTGAAAGTTCCAGCTTTCTATCTGCAGGAGCCCATTTTTCCGATCCATTTTACAGCGTAGGAAAAACTGGCCACCCTATAAGTTCCCATAGAGGTTTTCAGAACCGGCTTCATACTTACAAGAGCATGACGACAGCGTCGGTTGTTGCACGGAGGCTAAGCAAGGTGTCGTGAAGCACAGACCAGCACAGACTACCAGAAAAAGCACTTTGTAGGCCATCGTTTCTTTCCAGTGCTCGCAACAGACAACCCTCAGTACAACGAAGCAGCGGAGGATTTAGCGTACTCTTTTAAGTATGGAGGGAAGCCGGAAACGCATCTGGATTGACCCAAAAAAACAAAAGGGTCCGGGCTATGCATCGTTTCAATTTACGTCCAAACGCATACGACGCTATTCCATCCTACGGAGCCAATCAGTCGGCGCCAGAAGTGCTTTGTCATGGCGCCCGTCGTCTTTGGGCGTCTGCTATAACCAACTGAACCAATCAAGCGCTGTGAACGCGACGGTGCATGCGCTTTTTTTATCGCCGATTGGTTTAGCCGACGATAACCCCCCCTCTTTCCACACACACGCACGCACGCACACACTCACACACACACACACACACGCACACACACACACACAAAATTTAAAAAAAATATAACTAGTAGTTTTTTTACGATATACTTTTGGAGCTCCATCGAATTGCAGAGTCGGCTGCAGTCGAAATTGAAGTGACACGGAATATAATGTTTAATAATAGTTCCAGCAAACGTCATCGTAACCAGTTATGGCACGTGGCCGGGATTCGTTTGCAATTATCTTCTATCCGGTACGTCGATGGGTTGACCCCCGCCAGGGTTCGTGTGCGAACATTCAGACGCGTGGTTCTGCACTAGCTTTATGACGGTCATAAAGCTCTACAACTATAGCTCCCACGTGGACCTGCGAAAAACATGCGCATCCGGGATGTTATCCTAGTGGGAAACAACGTGCGACCGGGCCAACAACCCGAATGCTGTTGTCGCGCAGGAAGCCCAAGCGCAGCCGACGCATACCGACCAGGCAGCGCTAAAATTGCATCGTTACGACGCCGGAGTGGCACGTTTGATTGCATGGCTAGACCAACCACACGCACAAACAAAACACACGATCCCGGCGCGTGAACTGTGCAGGATTCGTTGAAGAAGCACAAAGGCGACTAACAAAGGCGAATAACCTACGATTAAGGAGCTTTAGGCCTGGTTCACACTTGCGAATCGGCGGGCGAATCTGCAAGAATTCAGCCGCCGGGCGTAGCGTCCACTGTGCATTGCCGCGGCCGATTCCGCTTCGGCGGCAGCGGATTAGCTGTAAGTGTGAACCAGGCCTTAAGGAGCACTAAATAGGTTTTTGACTTCGCCTCCTTCAGGTTCCTTCTCTAACTATGCGTTTCAAAAGGCCCAATAAGGAAATACTCGCACGCGCGTCACTATTTTAAGGCGAAAGCATTAACTGTGCCATGGAACGAAGCCGGCGTTGTCTGTAGAAGCGAAAAACGGCACCTAACTTCCCATTGGCTGCGACGCGTCATGGGTCTCCATAGCAACGGCGTCATCGTTGCTATGGGGCCAGCCGAACAGCTGGCCTCGCGGTGGGAAGGGGGGGGACGCGGGTTTTTGCGCTGGCCAACGTTACTAGATTACCTCAGATGTGGAACTCCCGCGGAAGGGGTTACCTCCGCTCACTCACTTCAATCCGCCTGCCGTCGTTCGAAGCGCCATCTAGATTTTCGTTTCATAACTGTGCGTTCCATAGAGCAGAGCTGAGACGCCATCTAGACGCCGTGTTTCGAAACTTACCATCGTTACCAGAACCACTCAGTAGGGGAAACTCGATCAGTACTCGAAACCGAGCTAATGGCGATCACAACGCCGCCATTTCTCCCGCAGCGGCCACTCGAGGAACTGCACGTAACATTCATTTTGGCTTTAAACGACCATTTCGGAGATGAACTAGATACAGTGGAAGAGGTGTAAGGGGTGCCACCCTCGTCTCCCAAGTGGACGCGCCGTGAGATACCACCGAAGTTAAGACGCACCTAGGTCGGGACGCGCTACTTGAAATCACCGCTGAGGCATGGTTGTATAAAAACAATATTAATTGTGCTGCAAAACCTTGCAAACTAAAGATTTTCGAAAACATCATGCGCCCCTCATTTTGTACTAAACTTCAATAAAAGTTACTACAAAAAGAGTTTTTTCCGTTGGTTTTTACGCAAAAACATGCTTTGTAAAAGCCCAAGGTGACCACAGTTAGCTCGGTCTCGGTGGACGCCAGCGGCCAAGGTTTCGACAATGAATTTCCCAACTGAAGGTTCTAGTCACGTTGAAACGTACGTATCCCGATTCCCATAGCATACACTGCAGTTACCAAAGCAGCCGTCCGGCGGCGCGTCGAGCGACACCAGGCGAGTCGTGGTGAGTGAGGGGGTACTGCTCGTGCTTGCAGCGTCTATGAGCAGTTCCTTGACTGAGCTAATCTAATAATGTTGGCGCTGGCCTGACATTAGGCCTAACGTTAGGCCTAAAGTTACGCTTTCAGGTCCAACCAACGTTACTAGATCCCTTCAGTTGTCAAACTCCCCCGCGGCGGCCGTCGATGCGTGGCCCATTTTCATTTCCGCTCGCCAGATGGCGCGGCGGCCACCGTTAGCCCGGTGCCCTGCGCTTCGTAGCGCGACGCGCTGGCGGTTTGTGCAGCAAATGGAATTATTTACGAAAAAGTTAGGGCGCAAACGAGCTGGTGAAGGTTTAACATGATTTTAGACAAACCCCGAGACTGGGAAAAGACGAAGGACAACACAACACACATAGTCTCAACTCTGTGTGACACTCTGTGTGTTGTGTTGTCCTTCGTCTTTTCCCCAATCTCGGGGGTTTGTCTAAACTTATGGCATTCTTTGCCTTGAAATTGTGTCATGCAATGCGCCTCCGATTTTTACAGTCATTAGGGACCTCTTCAGACGTTGGGGAGAGGCTATAAATGAGCGGAATGAACAGGAGAAAGCAGCAGCGGCGAAGCTGCCCGGAAAGTATCACCGCCGCTCTTTGCGTACACTCGTTACTGAAAACGAAAAATAAGCAAAGCAAAGAAACTTTATTCTCTCGGTGACGCGAAAAGCACTTATTGCGAGGCACAAAGACGCACACACAATGCAATTGTTGAACACGGTTTCATAATAGACGAGCTTTTTTGCTGGCGATGGCGACTTTCTCGAGAATTTGAAGGCGACGGTTGACATCCCTCGCGTAAAAATGCATCCGCGTGACAATGAAAAAATACAACACTTGGCACGTGAACGTGGGCTTGTGCTGATCACAACCCAGCCGCGTTAGATTGCACTCATCCAGCTCGTCCAGGACCTTCCAAAACAAGTCCCCACAGAGACCTTCCTCATCAAGAGAAAGTGAAACTGATTCATATACAACTCTCACGAAGTGTAGCCTCTTGATGCTGGGGTGCCTCAGGCTGCGCTTCCTTGAAGCTCCGATATATGGTCAAGTATGCGTCAGAACCGACGACAGGAGCTGCTGAACTAATGTCATGCAGGCACAACTGGCACTCTGTGCGCTTGCTCACTTTGTGTACAACATACCCAGATAGGTAATACGCAACACTGTCGTCTGGTGAACCTCTGAAGTAGCTGTGCTCATCACTCATTTGGTCAGGAGTAACACATGGAAATGTCATTTCCAGTAGCCTAGCCTGAATCTCATTGCTCAAGCTAGCTCTGTTTCATCGATGAGCCTCTCCAGCGGTCTTCAATGTGTCCTCCACACTAACAAGTACAGCATTCGGCTCGCCTTGAACTGCTGCAATCGACCGCTCACCTTGTTCTCTTCGGCGCTTGCTTTTTGCCGGGGACAGTCTGCGAGTAGGTGCTTTGCGTTTCCGTGTCGGTCTAAAAGATACTTAGCAGCACAATTCGGGAACAGGCGAGGCACGGCGTCGTGCTTCAGTGCCCATTTGTCGCACGGTATCGCTACCACATCACCACAAATGTTGTGCTCGAACACCTTCAAGATGTTATCATCGTGGAAGTGAAGGATCGCAAGCGGAAGACGAGCTCGAAAGCTTTTTGTCCAGCCTTGGTACTGCGCGCATCAGAGTTCAAGGCGTTCAGCGTCGCTGGGTGGCCTGAAATAATGTATCTTCCTTCTCTCCCGCAGATCGCACAGAATCGTACCCGCTTTTACACCGTGGCACGAAACGAGCGCGGCATGGTTCATGCAGTTGCAGCACGATGCACAAACACCACACACGCGGCTACGAGCACAAACGTAACCAAACGGAAACACCGCCGCACACTGCTCGCAACGTGTTTCACGTGTTGCTATGCCGGGTCGGCCGTGGGGTTTGGCGCCTGCTGGCCTTGCCGGGCAAACTCCGTCGCGCGCGCCCCAAGCGGAGCGCAACAGATAGGCGTCAGGCGGAGCTCCGCAGTTTGAGAACTGAAGAGAATCTGGATTTGGATTTGGATTTAGTGGCGTCCCCTTTGTAACGGGTGGCCGCTCGCCGGAAATTCCGGCGATGGTTTGCCAAAAAGGCTTGCTCAGCCTAGTTTCCAGCCAAGACTAGCCGAGTTCTTGTTCTGTTGGAACTTCGGTCGGGTCCACGGCGTCCACGGTGTGGGGCAGGTCGACTTGGGTGGAAAAATCGGTTGTCCGGCAGCTAGCACGTCCGGCCCAGCTCGCCTCTCCTCTTCCACAGCCGCCAGGAAATCTCCCACCACTGCTCTAGTCGGCGCTTGGTGGTCTCGACGTGTTCCTCGCCGTCATCTTTCCGCTCCGCCGTCCGGAAGCCCAGCGCGTCCGGCAGATGGTCCACCTGGGGGGCACGGGCTGAGGGCCCAGCACTGCAGCACCAGATGTTCGGTTGTCTCCTTCTGCTTCTCCGCAGGCGACTCAGGTGGTTGGGGCCCCAGTGTCATATCGCGATCTCCACAGCCTGGTCTTGAGGGTTCCCGTGCGTGCCTCGAAAAGCAAGCTGCTGCCCCTGGAGTCATCGTACAGCTGCTCCCGTTCGATCGCCAGCTTCGAGGCCGCGTACACAGTCATTGATGATTTTCGTGTTGCCGACTCCGTCCACCTTCGCGTCTCGACCTGCTGCAGGTGCTTCTTGAGGTCCGCAACCCCTCTCGGAGCGGCCGGCCGTCCAGCAGGGTCGGTGGTACCTCATACTTCCCCGCGAGCCTGGCCACCCGTTTGGTCAGGCGCGTGTTTACGCTCCTGTACACGAGGTACTTAAACACCCTCCTGGCCCATCGCTCCTCCCGAGGCCGCACAGACGCCTCTCGTAAGCTAGCTTAGCCACCTCTTCCCTCGACTCAGCAGGCAGACCACCCGAGGTCCCCCTGCACCCTTCGTTTGGAGTCCCCTGCATGCCCCGAGTGCCATCCGCCCCGTTTCCCGCTGACGAACCTCTAGGAACTCCCGAGTCTGGGACGACGTGCACAGCACCCGATTCGCGAACGTCAGTCCGGGCACCATCACCATCTTCCACAGGCTACGAGCAACCTCGTAGCGGTCGAAAGCCCACATGGACGTTGCTGCTAGCACTCCCTTTCCCCTCATGGCCTTTGCATCTAGTAACGTTGGGTCCAACGTTGTCAACCGGCACCCGCAGCTAGTTCGATGGTGATGATGAGAGGACACGTGATTTCAGGACGCGCCGCACCGACCTTCGCCCTCCCGGCGCCGCACCGAGCTTCGCACTCCCGCCGCTGCCTCACCCAGCAGCACAGCAGTCACCATCGAGCCAGGGCGGTCTGCGCGGCGCACCGCCACACTCCTGCCGGCGCGGCGGCCGCTTCTGCTCCTCTCGCCGCCGAGAATGCTTTCAGATTTACAACTCATAAGAAGTGCTTAGGTGTCTTTATTGTTTAAAAATATCGATTAAAGATTAATCGCCGGGTGCAGGCATAGGAATGGAAAATGCTGAGAGGCAAAATATTAGTGTCAAAGTCGAAAGATCCGGTCCCATTTGCGCAATCGACGAGTCATTTTTGGTAGTGTTGATTACAGTGATGGTGTTAACGTGTTTTTTTTTCTGTAACGAAGTAGCGTGCGTGTTATGTTTTAATAACTGTAACGTATAACATATGCTTACGCTATTTATTTGGAGTGACGGCTAACGTAGTTCTGTTACTGGTTACATCTTCTTCCCAACACTTAAAAAAAATACACTTTAATTCTGTTAAGTTTTGGCGGAAATACGGTTTCTTGAAATATGGTGCTTATGCTTATCTGTAACGTCGAATCAGTAAAACGATTTAATTCATTTATAAAAGGTAACGCAAAAGTAACGTGCGTTACTTTCTATTAGTAACGGTAGCGCTTTCCTTTTCTTTTGGGGTAACGTATAGGTCGGTCAAGCGTTTCTTTTGTTTGCAAGTAATGAGTAACGTTTTTTGTTACTTTTTTCGGTAATGCCAACAACACTGGAGTTGAAAGGTGAATCTCACAACCGCAAATGGTGTGCATCATCGACGAGAGGTAGGCGGCCTTCGTCTAATAAGGCTCCACCTTTAAGGAAGACAAAACCAGACACTCAAACCGAGAGAAGGAAGGTTCGATTACTTTTATGGTTGCCGTTATATTTACGAAAATAGTTTCTTTTCGTCTTTTTATTGTTCCTGTTCCCGAACATCGCTTACCGGTTCAGTTTTTCCCAAACACCGTTTTATCTCTGCATGAGTAAAATGCAGTAAATAAGATTTTAGAAAGTTCCTACAGTAACAATCAAAGGCGCGTGATAAAGAAGAAGATATATAGCGATACTTGGTTGCTTCATATGTTTTACTAAGAGATTGTGCTTCTCAGACCAAGATGAATCAGGCGCTGCGCCTGAAATAAGAACCAGTCACATCACTACCATTGCTAATGCTTCTCAAACCCTGGGATACATGAAGTGCATCCCAGGGTTTGATACTGACGTTGAAAAGGAAGTGTGAAAAGTGTTGACAAAAATACGCGCAAAATTAGGTACCGTCCATGTACTTAAACTTAAGCGTATATTTGTCAACACTTCCTTTTCAATATCTGCCTGTTTTCTCTCCCCACAAGATTTTCCGAGCAGTTTCCGAACGGAAGATGCTGGCTTCAACGGAGAAATTTTGGAATATTTGAGGTACCTGGTCAGGTTGTTGACCGCTTCTCCCTCCTGAAGAAATGTCTCGTTGGTTTCATCAGGTGTGCCGGCATGTGAGGATAGGAGCGCCTTCAGGCGCCCAAAACAGTGCTGGCAGACCTGATCTGTATCCTACAATTACCAGGTTCTGGTAGCATGCAGCTTCCGCACTGACTCAACATCTAGGCGCTTGAGACTGCGAAAATTTCTGTTGGAAGGTATCTTCTTCTTGTGAACGCAGGGGTGATCGGCGTAAAAACCTCTGACTGAGCTATGAGCGGCGTTCATTGTGTGCACAACGGCGACGTCTGTCGCTTATCCCGTTGCTTCGTCTGCGCCACCAGACCGACCGAAGCTCGAAGTGTTTCGCAATGCTGTTGCGATCGAGTATATTCCCCCGCTGACGATCAACTCCAGTGGCCACGAACCAGGCAGAGTCAAAGCTCACGTGCAGTGAAGCTCCGCCTCTGTGCCTTTCCTGGGCATACACGCACAAACACACAGCTGTCCAGATGACATCACTGACGCGCTGAAGTCAACTATCTGCCACCGCGCATTCCAAGCGAGTTTAGCTGAACTGTCGCAGTAATCCACCTTGATGCGCTCAGAGTTCAGTGGATTCTCCAAGTCTCCTTCTAGGAGTAGCGTTGACGAGCCGTCATATTTAGGTCGCTGTTACCTCTTTAGACGCATGGAAAGAAGCGCATAGACAACTGTTCATGCCGGAGTCAGGCTGAAGACTGCTCGAGTCTCGTTTATTAGAACTGTAGGGAGTAAAGGCACGACGCCTCGGGTACAAGGGCACGGGGCGCTTATGTTACTGCGGAGCCAAGGGGATGCGTACGTTTTCCCCGCGGTATAACGCGAGCTCAAATATCTTACCAGCTCCAGACAGCGAGAGCGACCACGAACCACGTATACCGCGTTGCAAACGTAAACCTCCTCCTTGGCTCCGCCATAACATGAGCGCCACGTACCCTTGTACCAGAGGCGTCGTTCTTTTATTCTCTGAAGTTTTAATAAACGAGACATGCGATGTCCAAGCGCGATCAAGTTCAATATGTCCTGCCTTACCAAGCCCCCTCCCCTTCCCTCCCCCCCCCCCCCCCCCCACACACACACACTAATTCACCGAGTAGGAGCTCGTATTTCGCATACGAGGCGCCGAAAACGGAATCATCTTTTCCTGTTTGTATGTTCCCCACGCTCTAATACACGTCCGAGGAGCCAGGCGACGCTACCTCTGAACTTGCGCTTGATTGGCTGTGGAGGCCC
>JAZHYW010011399.1:0-75909 GCA_037355805.1 Ixodes ricinus | reverse complement strand
AGGTATCACTTCACGGGTCGCTCTCGCACCCAGAGAAACGCGAGTCATCGCACACACGAACAGATCCCGGGAGACACTCATCAGTAGTTCCGTGTTATGCTGACGTCCCACAACAACAACAACAACAACAACAAAAGTATCGTACAGCGCTCAGCGCCAATGATTTGCCGGAGGGGGCCAGTGTCCTAACACTTTGGAGAGCGTAAATGGTCGATTGTCGATGATCCGCAATCGCTATATGTATCATTTGTGTCCTTATACTGTTATATTCTGTTCAGCTGGTCACTTTCAGAGACCTGTCATCGTTGCATGAGTCTTTCGTGTTTTCTTGAAAATACCTCACAACGAAATATGAACGGTGATTTGTATGGACGCAAGAGTCTTATTTTATAATTTATAACTTGCTCTGTTGTTGTTGTTGTTGTTGTTTTCGACTCTTGTCAAAGGTGGAATCACTAATTTGCCAGGAAGCTAGGAAGATATGTATAATAACAGACAGTGAATATAGTCACGGAGAAGGTGAGAACGGCAGGGAGAAACTTAAGCGTCCCCGCCTCCAGCGGGAGTTTCCTATATTCCGCAATGCTTCGTCGCCTCGAGCACCTCCAGCGCACTAGCGAAGCCAAAGCACAACAGAAGGCACAGAGCGCGTGCTGGGGGCCGGGCGTTCGAATGACACGCCCTTTCCGTTCTTATTTTGTCAGTGACATACAGCTACGAGGACTCGCAACTGAACCTGCGAGCTTGAACGGGCACAGAATGACGTCACGTTCTGGATCGCGTGACGGGGATGATCAATCTATGGCGAAGGACCCGTTCTAAATCGGCAACTTAGACTTCCTTTTTTTTTTCTTTTTTTTTACAACTATAGTATTAGAGAGGATATGAGCAAAGGGGGGGGGGGGGTTTGGGGGAGGGGGGGGGGGATGGGTGTTGCTATATCGGCAGTCAGTGGGAAATCTTTCAACGACCTATTTCTGACACCTCGCGTGAGTCCAGTTGATGAGAGCTGTTGGTCACGCGGGAGGAGCGGGGTCTGTTTCGAGGCCTAGTGAAGCAACAAAAAAACTCTAATCTCCGCCACAAAAAAAAAAAAAGTTGTTTTGAGTATTGCTAATGCAATATTGTAATTTATACTGTATTTGCCTTTATCGCGTAATCTGTAAATGCGTAAGTTGTTACGACTTCTTTTGGTCACGGACAGCATATATAAGGGGCAGTGCTGGAAGTAACGCGTTACAAGTAACGACGTTACTGGCAACGCCTTATGTTTATCAGCAACGTGTTCGTTAGGATCTGAAATGACAACCGAGTAAAGTAATTGCGTTAGGATTTTGCGGTATTGTCCATCAAATTACGTTACCCGTCACTTTTGACTAACACGAATCACGTTTTAGGTCCCTTTTTCGTGAACAATGAGAGTTAAAAATATAATGAAATCACCCTGCAACAGTTGTTGTCAGAGTTCGTATCCTGTTTTTATCGCTACAAAATATTAGCACTGAAATCGTTAGATGTTTTTAGAAAGCAACGGTAACGGTATCTTGTTACATTTGCAGGACGGTAGCGAGTCTCAGGAACATATTCATTTCTGACGAAATAACTAGTAGCGCTAACTCGTTACTTATCTCTGGTAACGGGCACAACACTGATGAAGGGGTAACGGTGACCGATTGTGTTGGCGTGCCTCAGCTCGGAGCACGAGAAGCGAACGCTCGCGCTGTCGCTTCTGCCCGTTTTGATCCCTGCCGGCTCCACTGCCCACTTCTGCCCGTTTCGATCTTGGTGGGCATCGTACCGGCGTGCGGTCGTGTAATCACTACCGCGTGATTAACGTCAAAGGCCCAAGCCAAGCAGTTGTACTACGCTGGCTAATTATCTTCATATTCAGCGGTGAACACCAGGCGCCCGTTGGGGTTCACAAACTTCCCCCTCGAAACGTACACGCGAGACCCACTAAATAACACAGGCTCTCTTAGGGCACAAGCAGACGACCCGTCACGCGCAAAGCTCCGTCGTTAACCTCCTGACAACATGCATTACAGAGAGTTTCCAATTGCTCGATCGAGGAGGTCACGTGGTATATGGGCTGCGTTTGCAATAGGGAGAATTCACTGGGCGGCCGCGTGCTGACGGCGAGCTTAGGCAGTCCTTTTGCAACGTGCATTCTGCATCATCAGGATTGCCGGTCTTAACAGGCTATTAATGTGAGCTCGTTCCGAGCATGCGCTCTAAACATCGCCCTCAAATATGGCGTCGAGTGAATACCCCCTATACGAGCTACGAGGAGGTGACGAACGCGTTGGCCGTCTGCGAACGCCTCCGCCTATCCTCTTGCTTTCCTCCTCCCCACGCGAAAACGCAGCGCATGCGCACTGTCGACCGATCGCCGCAGGTGGTGTCCGCCATTAAATTCCAAACGCCCCCCCCCCTGGTTCGAGATGCCTCAACGAAGGTGGCGCCCCGACCCTGAAGCGACGGCGGCGGCGAGCAACTTCTAGGACGGCGGCCCCCCATTGTATTTTCCCCCGCCTGACAGGCGAAACCAGCGCCCTTGCTAAGCCTTTCGTATCGGGTGGCAGCTTGCGCCATGGCATTGGAGCGGTTGCGGAAGTTGTCCTCGGTATCGGGTTCCCTGTCGGCGCTCGGGCCGCTCGGAAAAGTTGCCGAGCATTCAGCTGGCGCGCCGATCCTCTAGCTCGGATTCGGAAGCTCTCCCGGATCTCGTAGATCCGATTCAGGGGATTGGAGCTTTGGAAAACGACCAGCCGAATACATCGGTAGTGTCGGTGAACCGGCTGGCCGTGTATTTCGGAACAAGCACGATCGCAATACAAACAAAGCAAACGTTCCTTCGGGCCACCGGAAGTCGCTCACCACGCCGGTTTTTGTGGAGAAAAGCAGACGTCGTGATTGGTGGCTTTGACACTACAGCCACGGACCCTTCAGAGTAGTTCGCTCAGAATCCGCGAAGTTGCGTTGGCGTCTGTGGAAAGCCGAGGACGAAGGCAAGACTTGAGCACTGGTGACGCAAGATACAAGATAATTAAATGACAGCAAGAGATTTTTTTTTTAATCTTTTAATTTTGATTACGGTTTGAATGTTCGAACTCGCCCGTTACAAAGAGAATAGCCACAGGATCATCATCAGCATCAGCAGCAGGACTATAAGATGGATATTTGTAACGAAAGCATCTATGACTATTCTAAGGCAAGCTCGTTGTTGTTTCAGGCCAGAACAGAAATATTGCGAAATATAGACAATGACAGGTTAAGAGTTTAATGAGATCTCCTTCCACCGATTTCCAATTTATCAGAGCAAACGCTGGAGAGGAGGCGACCTTCTCTCCGGCGTTCACTCTGCTAAATTTGAAGAAGGAGAGAAGGGGGGACCTTCCCTGAACTCTTAACCTGTCACCGACTATACACCTTTCTAAGTAGGTCGATGCAGAAAGGGGAAAAACACCCTCGAACCAGAGCGCTGCGCCAACGCTCCGCTTACCCTTTCCCTCGAAAGCTCGTCTGCTTCACAGAGTGAACTGTTACCAAGGGTGGAGAAAGCACGTACGCAGTGTACGGAGGCAAGTTGTTTCGACAATGTTAGGTGCCGCTTTGATATTATAGCGTGTTTTCGCGCGTGACATGGCCTATGCAAGAAAAGAATCGACCGGGCAGCGCTGTGCTGTAAATGGTTGTACAAATAACCCCCCCCAAAAAACGTAAAATAAACGCCGATTCAGTGTGCGAGGACCCACGCTGTCAAACAGGATGAATCTGAGTGCGGCATGTTTATGCTGCGCCGCTTCCCCGCTGCTCCGCACCTACAACGCCGCAAGAACCATATGGTCCTTGCGCACAAATAATTGTCACGCGAGGTGATTACAGAGAGGCACATCAATGTGCCAGTATTGTGACAGTGGATTCCATATCAGAAAAAAAAACAGGGATCCGTCGCACTCTGCTATCTGTACTCGGTATTCATATATCCATTCATATTTAAATTTGAGGTTTCTACTATTTCAATTAAAGCAGACGTGGCAGCGCAGGTCTGGAGCCGCTAACCGCGCAGTTAGTTCAAATGTTCCCGGCGCCCCCAAGCTGCGACAACTCGAGTTCAGCGCGAATTCACATGCCGCAATTCGTGCCATCCTGGCTTCGTTCAATCCTCAATTTCACTAGCGATCCCCAATTTCGCTGGTGATCGAAACGCCGAGTTCGGTTTGGGAGCGACGACTGCCACAGAACCGCGCTAAAATTACCCACAAAAAGACGCCAGGAAAGCAGGATGCACTTTTCCTCGTGCCTGACATACCGATTAGGATAGTGCTTTCCTCCATGGACGAAGACGATGAGCCGAGGGCGCCGAATACGGCAGCCGTGCCGGCAGAAGCAGCTGCGATCGGTGCGACTCGGTGAGCAAGGTAACAGTTCAGTAATGGCGGTCGGTCATTCGGACGCAGGGGATGGCATGACGTCACGAGCCTAGCCTCCGCAAGGCAACTTCTTCTGAAGCCGCCTCTCCCCCTACCCTCCTCACATTTTTTCCGGAAACGGTATGCATCTCGGGACGAGTCGGTCCCGCTACGTCACTTTTTCTGGTGGGTTTTAGTAGAGGCGCTATTATGGTGAGCCGTAGTATGTTCAATTTACGGAGTAGGCAGTGAGCGCGGAGGCGGTGGGTGTCGGATTTGTAGCGTCTGCTTGCCGTTCTTTTGCCTTGTATTTACGGAGTAGGCAGTGAGCCCGGAGGCGGTGGGTGTCAGATTTGTAGCGTCTGCTTGTCGTTCTTTTGCCTTGTATTTACGGAGTAGGCAGTGAGCGCGGAGGCGGTGGGTGTCGGAGTTGTTGCGTCGTTCTTTTGCCTTGTATTTCTCGACTGCTACGGATAGAGCTAGTGGAATTTCAGAACTAGAGCACTTCTTCGCGGTGCACCTACGTCGTTGGTGAATCTCTAGGAGGCTTCGTCGTGCAAGTAGAGCGGCTCGCTCGAAGCAGCGTCTCAGCAGAGACTGTCTCAAGAAAGCGCTGTCAAAGGTAGCGATCAATCTTAAATCGCGTCTCACGCGCTCGCGCGCTCCAACCTTGACAGTGCTTTCTTGAGTCCGTCTCAGCTGAGACGCTGCATTCGAGCAAGCCGGCCCTGGGCAGCGGTCCTTCCGTGCGCTTTAGTTTTCTCTTCCGAGCTGTTTACTAAAAAAGGAGAACCTTTCTTCCGCGAAAGCGCACGAGAGCAGCAGGCGTCGTCATTGCGATATCTTCGGCAACGAGAAATGATTTAGCGATGCGAGGCGTCCGCCCGAAAATTCGGAAGAACCAACATAGAAATGAAAACGAATCATGGTGAACTTTATACCCCTCCTGCTGCGCTCTGGGATATCAACTTACCTTGTTGAGGCAGCTTCCTTTTGTCACCGCGAGTAAAGCTTAGATCCATTTGTCTCGTAGTGTTTTAATTCACCTTTTATTTACATTAGAACCACTTCGAAAGTTAAAACAATATACGTAACACTTATTTACAGCATAGTTTGATTTGCAACACAACATTGACTTTTAAAATAGTTACGGTGCCCCTTTCAGACGGACAAAATAATTACAAGGTTGACAGAAGACATGGTAATCAGTGAGGCTCCGCTCGAAATCCTCGGACTGGAAATGCGCCGAGCAGACCACGCTATTCTTTGAGGGGGTCCAACCACTTCCCCTGTTCAGTGCCTCACCCATCGGTTGCGACACACGACGTCTCGGGAAACTGGGAGCATATTCGGAAGCGATATATATTAATTTTGAAGTTTCATCAGCAAAGGGTGTGCGCGCTCACCGATGAAACGAAACACCAGTGCGCGAGTGCGCGACTTCTTCGACGGCTCGGACCGATTACTGCAATTTCCTACACAACACAATCCCATCGCGGTTAGGGAACTCCAGCAGACGATGCGTCCACAAAATCAAGCGCGACCGCCGCGATCGCAAACACTTTGCAAGGTGACTCTTCGATAGAGACCTTTGATGTCGTTCTCCGTCGTCAAAACTGTTGCTCAAGCGGTGCTCTGCGTCACGCGGATTTCACGCTTCGGTGGTTCGCAGACTCCGCATCTCGACGATCTCGGGCATCGCCGCGCGTCGCTCCTCGGTCGGCTCCGTCCGTCGTGCTTAAAGTTAAACGCCAAAACAACAGGGATACAAGAATAGATGCAGACAGGACCGACAGGACCAACTCGCCGTCTTAATTCCGCCCGTGAGTTTCGACAGCTCCGTAACTCGTAAATCCCACCGAACGAGGTAGAATTTTATAGTATACCGCCAACCGGCGCACTTCCGGGCCGACTTTTTTTATGACTAGGCTTCAAAAAAATCACGTGATGCCATCCCCCTGTTCGGACGGGTTCAGATTCTCCCAAATGCCCGGATGAGGGTAGGCGGCGCTACACTCGTTAAAATGGCGCCGCCCAGGAGGCCCAACTTGGAACAGTGTATAGGGAGTACAAAGCGAAATATCGGGACATAGATACTTTACGTGGAGCATGGGGGGGGGGGGGGGGGGGGGCACTGATTTAGTACAGGCGTCGCGCTTTAAAGACAGTGACGAGAAATTATACGTTGTGAAAGCGGAGATCACGAAACACCGGTTCCAGGGAACAGTGGAAGTTTCTTAATCGTTTCCTTTCAATCCCTCGGGCGAAAAGTGCGCGCACTGGGTTGCGAAGATGCCTCACTGTTACGTGATTGTAACTTTCGGTTTCGGTAGATGCATGCTTGTACTTAGCGGCGTTATGAGATTCTTTTGCCCTTCTGCATTAAATGATAATTTATTCCTGAGATTTCTTATATGTTAGATTTATAAGCTTTGGCTAGGTGGAGCAAGCGGCCGCCCGATTAAAAATGTTCAGCCGTATACACATCCATCCATCCATGCATCCAGCACGGGTTTTTCGTACAAATCGTCGGTGAGGTTCAGATTGACTTGTCAACTGTTTATCGTATTCTTCTTTCGTTTTCGCACCTACAGTTCGAACAGAAACTAGCCGAGCTTCGAGAGTGTGCTTGAACATAACAAAAGAACAGAGGGACTCGACGAACTTTTCTGGCCCTTTAGGGCAGGCTTTTAGACCTCTTTCTGGGCTTAGCGGGACGTGCAGCCTTTCGGTTGTTTCGCTCAACTTCTAAGGTTGTCTTTTTATATACTGCTAGGTTATTGCGGGCTCCCCGGGGATCGACTTAACCGGTAAAGCTCTTTGTTCAGGTCAGCAGCGTCGTTTAACCTTGAGGCTGCCGCGATAAAGCAGATGCTGATGGTGAAATTGAATCGTTTGCTTTTCCGCTCAAAACTGTAATGGGAAAGTTGTGCTTTTTTAAATTTGGTCTAGGCGTTTTCAAAGCAGTCCATAAAGAAAACTTTACGTCGGTCATTCTTACTGCAAATCCCAGGAAATGCTTCCAGAAAAAAACAAACAAATGGTACCCTTATTAAAAAAAAAACATATATGGAATCATATATAAGAACTATATGAAATATCCAAAAACTGATATGTGACATATGAAACTGATATGAAATATCCAAAACCGATATGCGGTATATGAAACTGATATGAAATACCCGAAAACTGATATGCGACATAGTAAGAACTGATATGCAACATAATCGCCATACTGACATGAATGATCTAATAAACGTATCAGAAATAAATTCATATATTTTTTGTCAGTATACGACGCTGCGCGGGAAAGCAAACACGTGGCTTGGAACCACGGAGGAGGGGCTTGATTAACTGGCTTTCAAATAACTACGGCATGAGCGTTTACTTTTTATGAAGAGATTCATCCCTGAACCGTTCAAAATACTCTTTCCAGAAGAAAAATCCAACATGCTGAGAATATTATTTATTGCTTAGGTGGTCACCGAAAAGTTCCGTACGTACAAAATGACCTGTATAAAAGGTGGAAACGCAGAGCTCAAGAAGTAGTTATTAAGTGCGTTGTTGTATTCATGTTTACTATGCCATATGTGTATATGCGCTCAATGTATATGTTTAGCTGATGCTAGTGGTATACGTAATGTATCTACATGGTGGTTCGTGAGTAAATAAAAATATTTTTGTAGCACATGAATTGGGCGGTACCTAGCGCCAGCCTAGCCTAGTGCAACTGATATGCGGCATATGAAACTGATATGAAATAATAATGATCTGATATGAAAACGGTGTCCAATAAACATATCAGAAATAAATTCGTGCAATTTTTTTTCAGTAGGGTATAGGTCCGGAGTGTGATTTTTTTACTCGCGAATATAGTATATATTTAAAAAAAGAAGCCCCTCTTAAAGTCGACAGAAAGGCCCTATGCTATAGAACTGACACGTAAACGGAGTGCGACTATAAGCGAAGGCTGGCGATTGCACAATGGCAATCGTGGGCTCTCGACTGCCGATTTCCAAACGCACCGTAATCCAATCTGAGTGCGAAAGTTTTATTTTCTTATTTTCTTTGGTAAACGAAAATTCTAATGACCACCTTTTTTTGGCTTTCCGTTCTAAAGGCTTAGGATCACCAAAAAGAGATTCGAACACTGCAGCCGTATATAGGGTACGTAAACTTAGAACTACTCAATATTCCGGCAAAGCGACCGCAAAGCTTTCGAGACGAACGATATAAATACATAATTGGCTTCTAATCCTCAGATCTTTATTTTTCTGCTTGATATAAGTGTTGCACCCCAAGTTTCGCCTCTTTTATCAAGTCGCCGTTACATTGCTCTACACATCCTAGAAAAAGAGACAGTTTGTAGACACGGTCCGAAGCATATGTTGCTTAGGCTAGGTGGCACCGAGCTACCACCCGTTACAAACGGCAGTAAGCCGATAACATACATGCATACCACCTTTCTCTCCTTGAATGACTGAACATGTTTTGAACTTGCCTGAGGCTTCGACCTCGGATAATTTTGTAATTACTTCTGCGGATAAACTCCGCGTTTTTTCAACTTAATGTTCTGAGCAGTGCAACTGCTTAAATTCTGATCTAGAATCAGTCCCATGAAAGCGCACAATCACTCTGCCGACGCTGTTATCAGTCAGCACAAACGACATCACATAGGCGTTCACTTTAATTGAAAACTATGTGAATTAAAATTGATTTTTTTTTCAAATTATAGCAGTTTTTTCCATCTTTACAGCCGTTATACATATATTTAAAAAAAATTGGAAGGTATTCACAATCACGCGCGCCCATCATATTCCTTATACCTGCATGATTCATTTCTAATCAATAAAACCATTGCATTTTCGTCCTTTCACGTTTACCGCTTTCATATACGGCTATATAGATGGCGTTGCAGACAGAGAATGCAGTTCCGTAGATTCCCCATAAAACGAGCCAGATAAATAAAATCGCTTCTAAGGTGGAGCAACTGTTACGATTCTGTTTATCGCTGTCAGTTTGTAATTCAAAGCAACCTGGCCTTTATACATTTCACGGACGCAAGGGTGTTCTTTTTCGTCGCAGGCCGGGTCGGCGCCAACAAATCTCATTGTCTTCGCGTTTTCGCCAGTTCTTTTGGTCCTCAATATCCTGAGGGCTTAGAGAATCACGCTTGTGCATATACCCGCCTTTTTCAAACTTTTAAACACGCTAAATTCAATCGAAAAAAGCCGAAACAAGCGTATTTACCGCCGGGAAAGGAGCGATTTGTGAAAACGTCGGCTTTTTTGTAGGCCGTTTAACAGCGTCGCGAATAAACGGCGAGGGCGGAAGTAGAAACCGATTCGTTGCCGGAAAAGAAGCTTTGAAGTATTACAACGACGCCTTTTTTCCAGTCGTCGTGACGAAGCCGCAGCCGGTAAAAGGCAGGCATTACATGGCGAAGAGTGCATGGCGCGTACGAACAGTTTGTGACTCTGAACAATAATCGTTTTTCAGGTTCGACATAGCTCAGAACACCTGAAATTTTTTTGTCATACATTGGCGCAGTACGGCATAGTTCGAGCGATTCAGCGCAATTCGGCATTGCTCGGCATGATCCGGCATTGTTCGGTCAACGGTTCGGAACCGGTAGGCATTGTTCAGTTCGGTTCGGCATGGTTTGGGCGCGACATAGACTCGGACGTGCACGGCTGTGGCACGGTTCGATGGCCATGGTTCGACATGGTTCGGTGCGGTTCGGCATGGATCGGACCGATCTCGGCATGGTTTGGCATAGTTTTTCGCGGTTTGGCGTAACTCCGCAGAGATCGCTATGCAGTTCGGCGACGTTTCATTACGAACCAGGATGGGTCGCCACGGTTCGGCACTGTTCGGCACTGTTCAGCATTGTTCGGCAGTGTTCGGTGATACTAATTCACATATCTGCTATTCGTTTTTTGTTGTTGTTGTTTTTTTTTCAAACGAGAGAATTTTTTGGGACCAGCAATCCCATATACTGTGTACACAAGTGGCCGTTTGCAGGTGAAAATGATCTCATTTATTTCTTCATTTCAACGAAATGACTATCGAAGCCTCAAATTGCAGGTATGAATAAACGTCTTTGTGCAGAAGAATAACATAAAAAACGACGATCAAACTTTTGCACAAAACTGAACCCTGAACAGAGCAGATATGGACCTGGACTCCAGTGAAGACTTTTAAATAGTTTCAAAATTGACTGCATGCAGACGTCTCATGGCAAAGTGGACGTTGCGTTTTAAGTCTATAATATACAGGGAAATCAAAAATATTCACTCGAATTTTTTTAGCTGACAGATAAGTAATCTAATTTTGTCGAATATTTCCGTTTGTCAGTCTTGTTCAAGTGTGGGAGATTATATCTTTATTTTCGATTCCTTTTCGAAATGCTGCGCTATAGCCATTCATGTTAACCTTATCGCACATTTGTTGCATCACTCAATAAAGGCATGTCCGAAATTTTAAATCTTCAATGGTTTCTTTGTTTTTCGGTTCTACTAACTTCCTGACATGTCCTTTTTATATTTGTAGCATATATTTGCATACTACCACGGGTTTCGTAATTGTTGACGCTAAAGCATGGCCTTTATTCCAGTTGTCTGACTGTAAGTTACATCTCACCATTGATTTTCTCCATTTCATTTTGTTTATTTGAAACTTGTAATGCATTTTTTTTTGCATTCGTCATATACTGTATATCTCGAACTCCAGACCTGTAGAGGAGGCAGAGACTCTGTCAAGCACCATGCAATTAACTCTTACCCCTCGTCGAGAAAGGGATACAGAGCGTAGACTACAGAATCAGACATGTCAAAAGAGCATGCCGCTGCTCCCTTGCATCTACGGTCGGTATAGATCTAGCCGTATCCAGAGTACAGTACAAAGTCGAAGCCATGATTAGGAGCACAGGAGCCGAAGGCCCTTTTCGACGTACATAGACCTTCCCGCAAAATAATTCGCGACGCCAAACTCGACAAGCTTCCGAAGACGGATCGATTGGCTCGAACAAAAGTGGCACGCTGACCCGTTCAATTTTTCTTTTTCTTTTTTAATTGCATTGGAAATTTATGAGCCCCGTCCCGACGAAACAACGTCCGTCGCCAAGAAAAGTTACTGGCGCGGTGGAAAGATTTGCATCAAAACCCCGCGCGCAAGCATCTATTTATTTATTTACAACCCCCTGCACCCTGTAATCCGGGGACACATCGTTAATACATTATACAACAGACAGGCTGCATGCAATGTCTGAGGCACGTGTCTTCCTTGTATGATGATCCTGTCCCCATTGGTCATGCAAAACAGTTAGCATCGACTTTTGCCCTCAAAGCCCCGTATAATGCATGGAAATGCAGTATTTAAGAAGTGATCATCTTAATTTGTTTAGAAGACAATATACTGTCGAGACCAGTTATAACGAAGTCTGTTATAACGAAATAGTGGCTACAGCGAAGCGATATCACGATTTCCATTCCATTTTGCACTTCGTTATGACCGAAATCGGTTATAACGAAGTAGCGGATATAAGCGAAGTGATTTCCGATTCCCGTTGACTTCGTTATAACCGGTCTCGACGCATAGAGTTTCGTACAATATAGGTCACGTGGCCTCAATATACTGTAAACGACTAAATTTTCGCAAGGATCTAATTTTCGCGAATTTCGCGAATCACCTGCAATTCGCGAAAATACGTCCCGCGAACAATTCGAGCAATATGTGAACGCTACGGAAGCTACACTCGATTCGGGAAAATTAGAACCCGCGAATAATTTCAAATTTTCAGCTTTGGCCCGTTTCGCGAAAATTTCAGCCGGCGAAAATTATGTCGTTTACAGTATATATTTATATAAAGTAAGGGTCAGGTGATATGGGGTCACGTGACGTATATTTTCCTGCCAAATTTAGCGGGGAAACTAGAGTCAGTATATATAGTTCACGTGACGGTCCGGTTACGTGACATCATTTCTCCCGCCAAATTTATCGGGAAACTGAATTGGTGTAAAGATCGCGCGACGTCGAATTTCCCGCTAAAGCGAGGAAACTAAATTCGTGTCTAGGTGACGTGACCCAAATTTTCCCCCGCTAAATTTAGCGGCAAATCAATCAACAGTCAATGCTTTGTTGTTGTTGTTGTTGTTGTTTTTTTTCGAAAGCACTAAGCACGGTATTTTGAGGACTAGTAGGCCACTTCACTATGTTTCGTTTCCTGTGTACATTTGTTTTCTTTTTTGGTACACCGGAGATTACGTTTGGGTATGAAAAATGACCTTATCCAGCCTCTTGTCAGTAATGTATTTAAATAACGCTCTTTTTATTTAATTTTTTTTCATTTATGAGAGGGATTGGGTGTTTTGGCGTCACTCACTCAGCTCTAAGCAAAAACGGTAAAGGCTTTCTTTTTTTTTTTTTCTGAACAACTGAGCGCGAGACCCCAATGCTACCGTAATAAAAAAAAAGTTGAATGAAAAGTAACCTGGGAAGTAATTGATTACTTTAGAGTAATTTTTCGATTACTTTTTTGAGGCTGTAATTGTAATTGTAATCGGTTACTTTTTTACAGTGAAGTAATTGTAATTGTAATCGGTTACTTTTTCCAGTAACGTGGACAAGTCTGGAGAAAACACATTCCGCTGGAACAGAATGACAACATTCAGTTCAGTCCTTTGCTGTGCGCCGCCATTCGCTTCCTAAAACCTGCACCGTCAGGCGGTCGGCGCTTCAAGGAATGTCGCTACTTGTAGAAAGCTGTTATCTAGGAACTTTAGGTAGGTTCGTCCACTGCCACGCAACCGATCCTTTGCTGGCCAATCAAGCTGCGCCAAAAGTGCATTGTCACGACCCTCGTTGTCTTTGCGAGTGTTCTATCGCCGGGTAAACCAATCACGCACACAAAAAAAAAGCGTAGGGTCATGGCTCGTTTAGCGTGGTGCGTCAGTCTGGTAATAGCGAACGTACAAATTTGACAAGCACCGTGACGGAGCACTTTCGTCACAGCTTGATTGGCTCCATCAGAGGCGTAGCGTCAGCTGCGCTCGGGCTTGTAGTAAAACAAACTCTAACCTGTATCAAACGTAAGTGTTACTCGTAAATATAGCGCTATAAAAATTGTATTTGAGGGTCCAAAATTTATTTTGGTACATATATAGGTATTTTATCGAAACGCCTAAAAGAAAAGCGTGAAAAAGTTTAGCGTTTTTTTTTAACAACCAGATACTACATACCTCAGTGGTGTGACGGTCATAGTCGCATGTTGGTGTCTAGGTCCTATCAAATCTACATCTGATTAGGAGGTTTGGCCTCAGGCGGGATCGCGGCACCGATCACCAGATGGCGCTGCGGAAATCGATAGTAAAGTACCACATAAGCCGCTCCAATCGATAATATTGACACACTCCCACGCTTTGCATTTCGCAACTGGCAGCTCCGTTATTCACATGCGCATAAAGCAGCCTGTCATTCAAACTTTCAGGCTTCTTTTACTTTGAAATGCGTGTGAGTGTGTATGCGTGTGTTTTTTGTTTTTGTTTTTTGCTGCGTTTTTGTTTTGCCGCAGCTGTCAGCTCGCGCTGGCTGGACTGAATCCGGCACGTGCTGACTGTAATCTCCACTGAGTTCGAGTCTGCCGACGAATCGGAGAGACCCGCAGCGCGTTAAAACTCGACCCGAGCGAGCCGCACATAGTTTGCCACGCCACAATCTCCACGAATGACAATGAAGCATCGTTTGATTGAAACCACCGCGGGATCGAGCGCAGCCGTGCTAACGAGCCCCCAACTACGTTCTAGCTGTTACTGGGAAGAAACTGAGTTAACGACGTCTTGCACGGCTTCTCGTCACCATATTTCTACAATTCCCTCCCTTCCTTTCTTGTTCTACATTCTGGAATCTCTCGATCCTCTTCCTCGTCACTCATCCTCTCCTTATTGTTCTTCCCTTCCTCCCTGCCTAGTCTGTTTCCCCCCCAACACTCCCTCCCTATACCTGCTCTCCGCTAGCGCCATTTCCTTACCCCTTCTTTTTTTCTCTCCTAAGGACAAGCCTCAACTTCCAAACGTTTCCTCAGCTTTCCGTTTTCCTCGCCTATCCAATTTTTTTTTATTTCTCTTTCTTTATGTTTTTCACTTTTCTTTCTCTCTCTCTCTCAGTTTGACCACTGTTCCCTAAGAAATAGGAACAAGCATCGGCTTGACAACAGTCCCTCTACTTTCCTTCCTTATACCCTACCTTCCTGTCGCTACTCTCTCTCAGTTTGATTACACTTCCCTAAGAAGTAGGGACAAGCACCGGCTTGCCAGCACTCCCTCTACTTTCCTTCCCTAACCCTTCTTCCTTACCCTCTCTTTCTCTCTCTCTCTCTCAGTTTGATCACTCTTCCCTAAGTAGAAACAAACATCGGCTTGACAACACTCCCTGTACTTTCCTTCTCCCTACCTCCTTACCCTTCTCTCTCTCCTCTCTCTTTCTCAGTTTGGTCAGTCTTCCCTAAGAACGAGCTTCGACTGCACAACTTTCGCAAAGTAGCGAACAGGCGTTCGCTGACTTCGGAAGCTGTCGCCGTTTCCAGCCGGATTATCTTGGGGCTTGCAGCAGACGGCGTTAAGCTGCCCGATTCAATAGAGCCAGACGACCGTCTGCTCTAAGTGCTAAAGGAAGTCTCCGAAACGGAAAGGGAAACCACTAAGGGAAAGGGGAGAAGGGTTCTTAGGAAAGGAGGCAACGAGACGTACATCGAGCGAATAAACTTCCCGATGGCACTTTAAACAACGAAGACCCGCGGCCCTCTTGGCCCAATCTGTCGGAGTGGCGCCGAGTGTCGAACTTCAAGAACAGTCTGGACTGACTGACACGTCGTGAAAGTTTTACCGGGGATACAACGGGATTTCCGGAATGAAACTGTGCGGAAGCTACCAAACTTCATATTTGATGCTTTTTTGGTTTTTATTTTACTTTATGACATTCTTTAACCGAATTAAGACTGCAATTTCCCAGATCGGGTATAGCGGTTCTGATACACACAGAGCTTTTACGCGAAAAACACAGGGAGAAAGAGTGAGATTCAACAAACGGCGCTCTGTCCTACATGTTGCTTCTCACTTTCTGTACCTATGTTGTTGTTGTTTTGTTTTTTGCTAAAACCTGCGTATGTTCCTTTACTCGTGTTTTTATTTAATCGCGTCTGTAAAGTAACAGGTGCAATTAGAGCAGAAAAACAAGCAGTTTTGCTTTTTATAGACCTACACTTAATTTAGTGTTAATAGTTAATGTGCACTGTAGCCCGTGGCGAACCGCGTGCACCTTATTACCGCTCCGCGGCCAATGATATTGCTCCATTAGCCAATAAGCACATCAAAGATATGCTATTACGAAGCAAGAAGCGTGAACGTAATAGGCCACCCTTTGCGTTCCTTAAGGTTGTCAATGACAATAAAAGACTCTTTCCTGAATGGCAGAAAGACAGTGGAAGGGAACGTACAAAGCGCGACGTGGCCGACGACCCAACTGACGTCACTCTGATCACAGCATCCGATCGGGGACATCACTAAACGTTACTGACGTCATCCCCGATCATCTCATTGTCACCGGACAGCCAATGGGATCACAGCGCCGATCGAAAGATGACAACTAGGGAACGAGTCACAAAGCGAGGAACGCCACCATATCAAGCCACGCCCACAGCTGTTCCTCAAGAAAAATGTTATTCTCTCTGTTTCTTCCTCTCCCAGACTTTTATGGTGGTCATGTCACCAGGTGCAAATTTCAAAACAAAATGGGGATCGCGGCCGCGAGAGGGCCAGGGACATGGTCCCCAATGGTCGGCTACGGAACGGTGAAAGGACAAGGCGCTGCTCCCAGATCGTCCAACTGATCCCTTCAGTGTCCTGATTCGCTCCGGAAAAGGTTTATTGGGTATTTTCACATTCAACTCTGGATAGTGATAGCAGTGGCAGCAAGACTTTTTATAAGTTATGTCGCGCCGCGACCTGGCAGGGGATGAGGCGGTACGTATTCCGGTACTCTCGTGTATGCTTGGCTTGCCAGAAATCAAAGCCGAGAGGCGGGAAGTTTCTGCGTTTGATGCAGCTAATTGGGTGAGTCATATATCCGTGGTCGTCTGCAATATCATAGCGCCCCGCAGCGAAATGTTGATTCCGCAGCGATCGAGCAGGCGGCGCGTTGCGGTAAGACAGTTATCGTCACCTGGAATTCGATGTCGGGGACGCTGTCTTACGGAGAATCCGTTCACTGAGCAGCGCGGCTTGCGGTTTTGCTGCTTCGCTGGCTCCGATTCGGGAAGGGCCCTACGAGGTATCGACGCAAGTTTCACGTCTTACCTACCGACTCGCTCGTCTCAGTACAAACGAGCAGTCTGGACGCGTTCACGTCGCCGATTCGAAGGGGTATTTCCTTCGCGACCAGGAGATGGGGAGCTTCCCGCCCCAGCGACCTCCTGCGCGCGGCCCCGAGCGCGGACCAGGCGTGGTGGTCTCCCGGTTCATGAGAACATTAACAGCAGCTCGAGCCTTTGCAAGAGCGGGTGGCGCAGAGTGCAATGATTCTGCACTCCCTTAACAGTGTTCTGTCACAGAGCATTCCCGCTGGGGAGGAGCTCGACGTGGCGCCGCTCAAGGACAGCCCCACAGGGGAAGCCCTACTTGGGCGGAACGTGGACGCCATGGTCTCCTCTGTCAGGCAAGGAGGACATCCTGGATTCCGGTGGTTCGACTCGCAGGGCACCCTACCCTGGAGGCGGCCACCCTGGAGAAACCATGGTAGGTGCCGGTCGGTATCGACACGGCCCACTAACGAGCCCGGCGGAAGCAGGTTCATCTGACCCCGCGGTAGCGAACCTTCCGCGGAACGGGTCAACCCCGTCCTCAGCAGGGGACCAGCTTAGAGCAGGCCCGCCTGCCACGCGGTGGCCACGAGGACTGCGTTCGTGGAATTGAGGGCAGTGCACTTCGTCTCTCGACGACGGTGGAAATACCAACCGAGACCAGCGGCAGGAGAGCCCGCCGACACCATCCCGCCGCCCTTCCGAGGGCATGCGCTACTCCTCTGGCCTCGCCCCCTGGACCATGAGAACAGCTTCTTACTGTGCGGCGTCCCCTTCCTACATTCGGAGACACACGAGGCCGGAGGCGTGTAGGCCGGCCCAAGACACTCTCCTCCCCTACAAACGTGGAGGTCACCTTTCAGTTCTTCCGACGAGACAGGCCCAACCTGTTTACACTCCGCAGGCCGGGGCCTCATTTAGCCTGCTGGGGTACATCGCCGCCGCCACCAACGCCGTCCAAGGTCCTAAAGCCGTCGCCGCACTGACTCCGTCGACATCCTCCTGCCCTACGCCCGTCGACGCTGCATTGGCCGTCAAGGACGCGCCCGTGTTCGAGCCCGGCGACTTCTAGCGACTTCCTCTCCGAAGCGCCCTCAAACCCCTTGCAGTTTCACCTATGAAGAAGAGGGAGGGGGCTCAAGACATGGGGGGGGGGGGCGGGGGGCGGGACATGGGCCCGCGGGTACCTAAAGGAGAACGACGAAAATGGCACGGGGCAGAGTTCGGGCAGTGAGTTCAAGCTATAGCCGCTTTCAAGCAACTGTGCATGGCCGCCGCAATAACCGACCTTTAGTTTTTGTTTCCTCTTATTCCATTCGCTTCACTTCATCATTGCTGCAGCGGGACCTAGGTTATTGCCACTTTAGGTGCTACTGTGTTCTCCCCATCATAGGTCTTTGTGAAGGCTCGTCAACGCCCGCTTCAGTGGCTCGGCATCTAGGTAAGACAATAGGAGGTCGGCGATGGGGGCTCAATCTGACGCATGCATGTTTAAAGCGTCTACGCTCCGTTCACCCTTATGCTTAGAGTATACTTCGTTCTAACTAGAGGGGTCAGTTTCGAAACTGACCCCCTCGAGTAACGTTGGCTCCGGTAGGTAGCGCGGTACGCGGAACACGGTAATGGTTTGCTAAAAGTTGCTAATAAAGATTCAACCTGCAAATAGAAAAAAATAAAGTTGACGCAAAACGAGAATGGGTGACGATTATGCGTATATTCTTAGTGTCTTCTATTGGGGTGGCGACGTCAAAACAATGTTTTAGCCCATACTGGAAGTGACGATATTTCAAGATGGCGGCGCCCTTGTGGAGAAGATAGGCTCTTTCCTTCGCAAACGTCACCAGGCGGTGCTCCAGTCTTTAACGTCCCATGAAACTTCCGATTCCTAAAAGAAAGAACAAAGCCAACCTTAACGCCGCTGCTTGAAACGTCGCTGAAACATTTACCCACCAATTCTCCATGAGAACGCCAAAAGAATCCAAAAGCGCGATATCTGTTTAAATGTTTCGAATATTGTGGTAAACAAACTTTTCTCCAGTAAGATGATAAATCGGAGAGCCGAAGGCCCTCGCTAAATGTCAAAGTTTGATGTCCGTGTAACTAGTATGCTTTCTATGGCACTGGTGACATAAGCGAGCTCGACAGGCTTGCAAAGACTGAGCGACCGCAAGTCGCTTCAAACACAAGCAGCGGTACATGTTTGTATACAGCAAAAGGGTCTATAGCGCTACGATGTATGTATGAACAGGCTTTTAAGGTTCCTGTCCCATGGCGGCCATCTTGAAGAATCCATTAGTTCAACCACTAAATGGCGGCACTCATCCGCGTGGCTGATACTATACATAAGGTATACGAGTGGTAAAGTAGGACGGCGGGATAACTGCATCCTGTTTTGTTTACGTCGTTGTCTTTACTGTGGTCGCCGATTTACTTCGAGTCGTGAATGCACGGGCGGTAATTTTTGAAGCTTTGAAATAACGAAACGAAGCAGGAGTCCTTTCTTCGCGAACAAGGGATGTAGGCGAGGAGAAAAACCGTTATTGTTCGGGGAAGGAGCAAAAAGAAACAATATCTTTGTCGCTCTCAAATTCTAAGTTTGTTGCATGGTCGACTGCGCAACATGGTAATACGTGGTAACTCCGAAGCCTTCTTACTTGCGTACACTTATATTGATTTGTTCCCCGATGCGGAAGGTTTCTAATTGGGAAAAAAGGGTTTTCTGCTCGTTGGGTCCCTCCAACGTGCAGTTTGGAAAGTTTATTTCTTGCTTTCGTGTATTTTTTTTATCAGTGTGACTGGAATGGTTGCTTGAGAATCAAAGAGCAAAGAAAGTATAGAGACCTGAAATGCGTAATAAGCAAACACTGAAAGAAAAATGGTGTTATCCCGTTTGTTCAAAAGACGGTATAATCATTCTTCTCGGTAATGAGAGCGCGAAAGTTCTGTCTGTTTTGTTGTGTGTATATGCGCATTCATCGCTGAAGAAGAAAACGATGTTGTTGTTTGTTCAGCACTGCAGGATATTTCTGTTTTCCTTTCCGATAAAGGCGGAAGTACCTCGCCGACTTAATTGTTCGCGCGCGGTTTCCAATATACGACCGGAAATTTCTGAACGTCGAATTAGCGCCGTCCACTATATCTTCCGCAGGAGCGGACTCTTGAAACATATCTGGCATGTAAAATGTATTTGTACTCCTTCAAACATAATCTAACATCGAACTCTCGTTCGGAAACTAACTTTGCTTTTGTAGATTGTGCGACGCCATATATATGCATTAGCTCGTCCAGTTCCAACATTGCTCTTATTTTTGGAGTTCATTATTATTATTTATATTTATAACGGCATCAGATTGTTGTAATGAATCCTCCGTCCTCTGCTTCTCCCACAACCACTTCGCAGTTTGAACTATCAGCTGTCACGTGATCCCTGTCATGATATATTATTCATTAGCCCTTTCCATCAGCGCAGAGATGATTTCGAAATTAATCTCTAGTTTCGTGGCAATATTTAAAAGCATTTTCTATGGTAACTCGCTGCAGCTTAGCTATTGGACCGGGAAAGACGCGCATTTGTACTAAGCTCTCTTACATGTTAATGACTTTATTATGACTTTGTAATTAAACGTCAGTGAGGCCACAGACACTATATATATAGCGTGCCAGGAAAATATATATATACATAAAACACCCCATTTCAAAGTATCAGCCTTGATATAACGAGTCAGAAAGACGACTACGCATCTGATGTGAGAAATAAGAAAAACAACAAAAGGTGAGTAAAACAAAGGTGTCCAATTAATTAGAAAGGGCAAATGACTATCTTAAGGGTTCGCCCGAGATTAATTGTTCCTTCCTGAATAAGGGTCACTGGAACGACGGCCATGAATCCGCTATCTTAGGCAGGCGAGAGGGGCAAAAGGCAAACAACAAGAACAATAGAAAATAAAAAACGGCATCTGTCACTGAGTGGCATGTCCTGGAGATCGAAGAAAAGGATCCTGATGGCCGTCAGAGAAGGAGCAACAGGAGGATGGCACAAGAACTACGAGGACGTGTGACAGATCAGATCCAGCTTTCGGGAGAGGACTACAAGTTGCACACAGGGACTTCCAACACTGGGAGAACATCAGGAAAGCCCAGTTTCACCGGCTATGGTAGTGAAAAGAACGTGCATGTATTGAACGCGGTTAAGTTGATGAAATTGCGTCAAGAGATCAGTCCGAGAGTTTGGCGCTAGACCGATAAGGAGGCCGAAACCCAGTTACGGGTGGTCAATCCGTTCAACGTACAATTGTCAGAAAACGGAGTGTTTTTGAAGCGAGGACCAAAGTCTTGCCTCAATATCAAACCATCTAGAGTTGATGTGTTTCTCTGCTGTTCAAAAGGTTGCGCGGGTGATAAGTTTTGATGCAAAGAACGACTTTTATTGATCAGGACTTTAGCAGACTGGAGAGCATTATGGGCGATGAGTACCCAAAAGAGGAAAAGGAACTTTAGAGATGTGGTCACGGTAAGAAGGAATTGAGTCAAATCATTGAAGCTGCTTCAAACGGACAAATCAGGGAGGCTTGGTGTATTACCGTTGCAGAATTTTCAGAAGAAGGCGCACAATGCATTAGGGTTGTTGTTCCACGAATGGGATGGTAACATGGCAAAACTAAGGAAGGGGTTTGTGTGGTTTAAAGGAGGAGAACAAGGACGTAAGTGGTGAAGAATATAATGAGTCAGTCTAGGATGGGGCTTATGTTTAAAGTTTTTTCTAAAAGACCATAAAGTGGAGATGCCCCTCTCTGAGTGGCAATAAATGAAAACGGAACGCGGCAAAAGGTTGTTACAAAGTTTTTACAGCAAGGGCCAGAATACCGCCAGGCTTGGAAAACTCACTGCTCACTAAAACCTCGCAGAACTAGAAAACATTTATGGACACTAATCATGTGGAGGAAATGCGCACTGTTCTCAATGGATATAAAAGATCTTTACTACTTCGCATGGAGAAAAAAGACTGATGAGCGCGGAGAGATGCGTTAGAATTGAATCTGGTCAGGTATCAGTCCGGCTCGGGGGTGTCGACTGAAGGGTTCTCGCGGTGCTAGAATTCTTTATTTGCAGAACAACAGCTCATTGCAGTACAACGCTTGTGCAGATACGTCCAGAAGGGAGGCAGTATGTATAAGAGTTCGTCAGTCGCACCCATACTAGCAGAGACTTACCCTCGACTCCTTAGATGCAGCGCTGAACCAAAAAACGAGTGAAGTTAATCCGCAGAGATGTGCTTCGTCAGAAGGTATGTCGATGATATCATTCACAGATAAACGCTTAGAAGAAGCGCTTATCGGAAGCTATTGAAGCGGCAGTAGAAGGCAACGGCCCCGGAGTTGCGAGATTACAGTAGAGACACCGAATTAGGTGACAGGTACTAGAAATTTTTGGACGTACGGATTCAGATAGGGCAACGGGCTTTGTTGGGAATATGGCAAGGAAACGGTGAAACCGATCCTCCTAAAACAGAGCAGTCACTCGAAAATCGTTGAAGCGGGAATCGCGAAGTCGCTAATTGGGAACGCGTTGGGCAAAATCATGCACTGCATCTTTTGAGCCAAGCTTTGAAGAGGCAATGGACAAGACTCACAGAATGCAAGGTTATGGAGGACATTCTTTATAAGACGACAGCTTACTATTCAACTCACCAGCAGCAAAACAAAACAAGCTAGGTCTTAAACAGCCGACGAGCAGTAATTCCGTACCTCCACGAGCATTCCTCGCACAATCGTGAAGGCAAGCGCGAAGAAGTTTGGCATAGAACCGTGAGAACTGCGGATCGCTTTAAGCTGCACATCTCTATCACCCTTTGAATCAGTGACAAAAAAAGTGCCAGAAGGAGCACCGCGATAACTCGGTTCCGTGTGGAGGGTCAGTGGCAGGCGAAATACCATTGGAGTGTGGTTTTAAGTATGGGACAAACTTCGAGGTGCTTGAATGATAGGCTCTACTGAACATAAAAGGAATGTCCGGAACAATGCTTCAAACTCCGAGTTAGCTAGGCACGTACAGGAATGTCGTGGCTAGGGCTGTTTTCCGGACAAAAACGGAGGTAATGTGTAGGGAGAAGAAGATGACATGAAACCGAGTTGTCTCAGAAACTGTTTGTATTAAGACGGTCGGGCAATTGCATCAGCCAGGCGTCTTTGCAGGTTGGGAACGAAGCGAAGCGTTTTTTGCGGATGCAAAGCGGCCTCTATGCTGAACAAAGCAATGAACCTTAGTATCCCCGTTTGAGCGATCCTTTCGAGGCGTCAGCATTGTCGTTTTGGACCTTCCTGGTTTTCTTTGTCTTTTGTCATGTATAAAGAGGTTTTGAACGGTAGTTTCGTTTTTAGTGATGTAGTTCTCATCAGATTTTGTGGAGAGTGCCGTAAACCTCAACGGTCCTTTTGTAATCAGGCACATTGATGTTAGCGAAGACGACATGGTCAGGGTATAAGCCATTGTATAAAGCTGTCCGCTTGTTGCTTTGTCCTCGGTTTCGGGTCTGGTGGTTTTGAACTGTGACGGTTGGGAGTCAACGTTGGTGACGTCGCTGGAAGTTCGGAGTATATAAAGACGCGATACGCAATAAAGATTTTAGCTGAGTTTGAGACCTTAGCCTCTTCTTTTTCTCTTGTTGCCTCTCCCAATATACCTCTCACCTTTTCCAACCACAGTCTCAGGTTTTAAGATGGCATACTACTCACTGCAGCTCGCCTGCACACTGACCGTCTTTTCGTTAACCAGAAGCGGTACTTAGCGTCAGATTGCCGTACAGAGGAGCTTGGCCAACGGGAGGCGCAGGCCTCCCACTGACCGAACCCTCTCTGTCTCGCTCTCTGCGTGCGTGCGTGTGTGTGTGTGTGTGTGTGTGTGTGTGTGTGTGTGTGTGTGTGTGTGTGTGTGTGTGTGTGTGTGTGTGTGTGTGTGTGTGTGTGTGTGTGTGTGTGCGCGCGTGTGTGTGTGTGTTTGTGTGTGCGTGTGCGTGCGTGTGCGTGTGTGTGTGTGTGTGTGCGTGTGTGTGCGCGCGCGCGACAGACAGAAAACGAGCGAAACCGGACGTGCGCACTGCTCTTCTAATCTGTTCATCTCAACACCTGAAAGGTCGTCGCCGTGACAACGCGATGTACTGATTGTTGTCGAACGTTCTCGAGCTCTTCCGTACACCGCGACTCAAATTGTGCCCAAAAGGACTACCGACTTTGCGCGCGCAGTGGGTGAATTACGGTGCGCGGAGTGGGTAATCACGCCAGAAAAACGACAACCGTAACAAAATATAACAAAAACAAAACGCCTCTAATCACATGCTTGGATAGACAGAAAACTAAAAACCACTCGAAGGGGATTCCATCATATATTCAAAATACGAATCCGCGAAGAACAGTATACGACGTAGCATCCAGTGCCGTGAAAAATGAAGTGGTTTTGATTTTGCGGTTCCGCCACTTCTTGCTTTAGGATTTCGAGATTCTAACACCTTTTTCATAACGGCGTTGATTACTTCCGCGAAGAGCATTTTCGCCCCCCCCTCCCCGATATCGATTTCGTTCTACCTCTTTGTTATCACATATCACTTTCTTTTATATTTTTCCATTTGAATTACGACACAATTTGTGGGATCCATTCGTGCGAGCATCGGGCCCAAGATTAGCCTCGATTCGAATCGACAACAGAGCGTTTAACCGCGTCCCACTTATCACAAAAGATTTGAAACGTTTCTTTCTTTCAAAATAAAGGGAAAGAAAACGTTTTTTCGTTCGTTTTCACCATATTATCATCTGAATTTAAGTCTTTTCGATTACAGTTAAGTAAAAAAAAATGTTTCATTCTTTATAAATTTTCTGTTGTGACGATTGAACGTAGATCTTTATTTCTTAGATTTGTGTTATCTTTGTGGTTTTCTCTGTTCAGTTGAATCCGCGTTACGTGTGTTGCCAGCGTCTACGAATTAAAATCGTTTCCTCAATTGTTGTTAGTTTGCTTCAGTAAGATGCGTTTCGTTTCTTTTTTTTCTCATACTAAAAATGTAAATGATAATGATAAAATATGTCAATGGCGAAAAAAAGAAGGTATTTTGACATTTCTCGTTTCGTTTGCTGAGAAATCCGTGTAATTTGTTTCCTCAAATCTGAATGGCGTATTTGCCGCTTAACCGACGCGTCGCCATTCTTGGATGAAATGAGTGCACCACCAGTACAATAAAGCACCATTAAAAAAAATTGTATCTTTTATTTTTGCATTATGGACAAAACATAATGAAAAACAATTAGACGGCTTCCTATGTTAAAGGCCCACGAGTATAATCAACGGACAAGATGAGAACGGTATACACGAATTCATCTCTGCTACGTCACGGCGCGGTGGTGCGCGTCGAGCGCACTTCCGGTCTGGGGCTGTGGGCGGAAGCCGCCATGGGGCACGTGCATTCTTGTGTTACTTTGGAAGAAACCGGGCAAAAACCTGCACTTCTCGTCAAAACGCCGCGACTGGGGCTGTACCAAAGGAGTCGGAATGAGTTTGAAGGTCAGTTTTCATGCTGTTTGCGCCAGTACATCGTGGTCCGACGGCGTCAAAACGCCGTCGGACCACGATTGCTGGGCGAATCACTTTATTGAATTCTCGGATAGCTTATGGTCGTTAGATTTATTTGTTCTGTTCCGACATGAACGCGGAAAACCGTCAACTTGCACGGACCACCTGCGGACTACGTTCAGTGCGTCATCACGTTCAAACGGCTCGCCTCATCGTTCGAGCTGTCGTCTGCTCTCTCAAACGTTTCTGCTTGTCGTCTGCTCGTTCAAACGACAGCGGCCCGTAGACCAAACGTTGACCCGGTAATTGCGATAAGAAGTGCAGACCTCAAAGGACGTTTAAGTTTGAAGGTTGCTTCGGTAAGTAGGCTCGGTGTAAACAGTAGATATAAGGAGATGTTGATCATTGTTACCAGTGGCCATCACCGACTTGTTATGCCTGATTCCCTCGGTCCGATTCTTCTTGCGATTTTCAGTACCGACGTCGACATCTCAGCTACGGTTCAGGCTTTGAAGCCCGAGCGACGTTATGACTGAAAATAGCGAGCAGAACCTCACCATGTGAATCAGGCTTTAGCGTACATTCTGCGGCGTCCACGCGGAATGAATCGCCGCATGTTACATTACTTGCGCCAAGTTTGGTGGTGTAACGAGCTTCGTTAATTTCGCTGATACCGCTCCAGTAGTCAGACATTGCCAGGAAGACGTAGAATCAATAATTCCAACGCGAAAAACAGCGGCGGGGACTCACACCGACGCCGAAAACATCCCATTCCAATGGTATGTTTATGGGCGACGGCGAGCTTCTGCCCACACCCCCATCGCGCATGCGCGGCGTCGGTGGCGTCCGCCGGAGGCAACCGGCTTGTTTGTAAACGTGGGTTGGTGTATAGGGCCCCTCCCCAACCCGCATAGAAAACAAAGCCTGCTCATGACGTCATTGTTAGTGACGTCATTACGTCCCTATCCCATGACGTCACTGCTGAAGCTCGTCACTGCAAAACGGCTGACGCGTCCTTCTGGCGTCGCCGCGTGCTATACGTCGCGTTCGTTGTGAGGCGCTGCGGGAGACGCTTGCAACGCTTGCAGCGGTGCTGACGTAACGTTGCCGGCGCTACGTGGATCCATTATATGGTGATGGCGTTTGGGGGGGGGAGGGGGGGGATTAGTCACAGACCTTGTCTTTGAGTGGTAGTTGGTCTAAGTTGTCTCCCTCCTGCCGTCCTCGAGCGTCCCCCACCAACCGCAGAAGAACAAGACATTATACCGCCTGGCAAGAGACCAAGCGTGCGCGCTTTGCACAGGCGTCGCAGGGTGATGCACGCGCCAGTGCACGTGAAACGGAGTTTTCTACCGTGCACAACGCCGACTCCGCGAATGCCGCGGGGAACTTCCTTATAACTACGGAGTTTCAGAAGACCGTTTCCGCAGCCCGCTAAGCACCCGTAATCCGCCCCAAGACCTTGAACTATGCGAAACAAGGCTGACGGCGCGCATGCGCAGCTGCGGCATTTTCTTTACGGATACCGAAGCGGAGGAAAAAACGATCTACTACAACTCCTTATTGGCGCGTCTACAATTGCGAATTCGCGGGCGGATGCGCGCAGGCGGAGAGTGGATTTTGGGGCCGGGTGGCGAAATCGACTCGCCGCTGGCGGAAAATCAGGATCTGTCCGGGAACCATTGTTCCGCCGGCGACGAGTTGATTTCGCTACCCGGCGCCATAATCCCTTTCCGCCTGCGAGAGTGTAAACACACCGTAACAGCTATTCGCTATAATACTTATCACTCCAGAAAAGAACAAAAATATTCGTGATCAAGCGGTACGAGGTCTCTCAGAGTGCTCAAAAGTCTGTCCTAGTTATGCTGCCGAATAACCTTCGGTGTTCTTCGCGCAAGTGGGAACCAGGGACTCAAGATTGCCAACTTCCGCAGGTTTCTCGTGGCAGCCTTTGAATACATTGCACGCGACCGGTGAAACCAACTAAGGATCTTCGGGTGTAGCAAGCGGGAAGAAAAGGCAGAAAGAAATCTGGGCATCTTGCGGTTACCCTCGAAGCCCATCCCTGCACCATAAGTATCTGCCTAGCGTGTCACGCGTCAATGAAAACTTCTCTGTCCAATGTTCCGCGCGCACCATTTCCGCACACCTTTCCTTTCAGAGCTCCTTTGGGAAGTCGTAATGGTTCTTTCGAAGGAGTTCCCCCGTAAGGGCCGTGGCCACGTCCTGCCCGCTGCAAGTTCGTCCAATTTCGTGCGCTTCGCGTCGACGGAAGCGCCCTCTTGGAAAAGGCATCGGAAACGATCCCCTTCATTCCGTTTACACTTACCGAGGCGCTTACTGGAGTGCCGTGAGGTGACGCAGGTAGTTTCGTGTAAAAATAAAATAAACGCGCGTAAAAAGGTCGTGACCTCGACAGTTTACATGTAATAGAAATAAATGAGTGGTCCAAGGAATCCATGGGCTCCAATTATACACTTTGTTGGAACATTACACGGTAAACGGGAAAATATTAGTCGAAAAATAAGCTCAACGCGTCAATCATTTCGGGTATATTTGGATGTATGTTCCGCTGCGGGACATTTCAGAGTCACCACCGCGCACTCTTACCACCGGAAAGTTGCAAAATATTCAACTCCCAATGAGGGTAGCGGAAGCCGTAAAACGTCACTGATGACGTCACGCTTCGGGGCGCGGCCGCAGATAATTCTGTCAGCATTTCCTTTGTATGACGTATGAGCAGCGTGACGGCGGTTTTAGTCTGAACTACTACTGTCGCGTACCGACCAATTGCATATCCTTCCCATGAGATAATCCGACCAAAGAACGAGTTTTCGTCCGTCGAATATACATCGATAGCAACTTGTTCAAAAAATGTCAGAGCAAAAACTAAAGAAAAAAGAAGGTTGTTCGCGTCGCCCCTCCATTTCCTCCGACCGTGTTTGGGCGCCACTTTCGGGGCTGGAGGAAGTCGCACGCGCGCGCTCGCGTGTGACTTCTCCGCTCGGCAAACAGAGAGACGGCGCGAGCGCGTATTTGGCTAAACAATTTTCTCGAAGCGGATAAATGGAAAGAGCACACATCCTTCGCGCTACACTATCCGAATGGCTGCCACTCAAAACCGCCTCGCGACGGCGCCAGCGAAGCGAACGAATCCAGTAGGCAGCGCATATATAGTCGGTCTCTAAGTGCAGATTATAGATCGCGTCAAACTTCTAGACAAGAGGTACTCTCAGGATGAAGAATAAAAATCAAGATCATTTTTAAATCGTTATATAAATCGCACCAGTTTTACCGTGATGATATAAATCGGGTCTTTCCCTCGCCAGTAATTTCCACAATATTTTCTTAATTACAGTTTATCCCTCATTTGATGCTACGTGCATTTGTTTTGTGTTTAAATCAAATAGCCACCAAGTAAAAAGATTGTAGCAGGCTGATCACCAGCAAGAAGCAGTGCTCTTCTGAGAAAATTGGGACGTGCTTTTTTCTACCTTTCACATCGTCCGTCAGTTACCTGGTGTTTAATTTCAAGCAACGCAAACTGAGAAACGAAAACAAGAAAAGTAATGCCATATTGCAAGCAAATCAGAACGTAAACATATTATGATAATTTTTACTAACTAATAAAATCAAGCTGCTTTGTTCTAGTATAGCGCGATTTACGTCAATAAAAAGTTGTTAATTAAAGTGTACTTTTAATCTACAGTTATTATTTCGTCCGCATTGTTTTCAATAATCTGATGGATTTGCTCAATCAATCTGCTCTGTTTAAAACGACATCTAGCGATAAATAGTTACTTGGTTCTACCTACAGTAATCTAAATCAAATAAATTAAATTTTTAATCGTCATCTTTTTATTTTGGAAATAACTATATTCTAATATTTTTATTGTTTCTTTTAAAGACATAGCTTTGTATGGAGACCCTCCACCGTTCTTTTTTGCTTGTGTTGGTTCGAAAGCATGACAACACAACTAGTCATCATTGTTCTAACTACATTTAGCGCGAAAATTGTGCAAGAACGGGGTGTCACGTGAAACCGTGACGTCACAATTTTCTCGCTAAATTTAACGGGCTAATTGTGACGTCACGTCATGTGACACCAAAACGTCACTTGACATGGTCCCATGACGTCATAATAATTTTCCTGCTACATTTAGCGAGGAAATCGGTGTCACGTCATCTTACGTCGTGTTATGACCTCAGCTCTCGTGACGTCAATTTCTAACACAAAACCCCACGAAGTGCTTTAAATTGCTCCTTCGTTGCACTCGAAGAAATGTCTAAGCCAGTCGAATTTTATTTTGTAATTTTTACTCGCTGGGAAAAAAAGAGCGTTAACCGAAGATATGATCGCTTCTAAACCTCCCCCCAACAAAAGAAAAAAAAAGATAATACATAAAAAAGGAGAGTAAATCCCTATTTCCTTTTTAACGTCGGGTCAAAGTTTTCCGCCAAGCTCGAGTCAATTGTACGGAATGCGGAACCACTGCAGTTCAACGAAAGCCTGAATTTATTCCCATAAATTTGTCGAATTCGGAAAACGACACTGAATCGTAAACCTGGTTTTTCCGAGTTACTTTTACACAATGCCTAATGGACCAAATTTTCGACCAAACTTACTTTAAAAACAAATTTAAACAAAAAAATCTTCAGGAAGAGTATTTTATTGCAACCACTGAAGTTAGGTGTCTCTTTCGCGAAAGCAGCGAACGGAAAAAATTGTTCATAAGATGCGAATCGGCTCACCGCAGCTGCAGCATCGAAAACGTAAACATCGCGAAATCAACGTTATCTCTCGGGCCCTTTGCAAACTGAGGGGAACCCAACAGTGTTTCGTACATAAACGCCGTCAATAACGTCGTCAGTAATGATAGTGCATATAAGTCCTTGTACGCGCGAATCACTTAAAACACGCGCACCTATTTCGTAGCGATTAGCTTTCTTAGGATCGTCAGACCGATTTGAGGTATATGCTCCTGGCCGCTTATTTTCCCCGCCAAATGTAGGAGAAAAAAGTGAGGTCACGTGACTTGAACATCAATCCAGTCTCCCTGCTAAGTTAGCGGGAAATTGACGTCACATATGTGTTCAACGCCAATTGAGTTACCCCGCTAAATTTAACGGGAAAAAATGAAGTCACAGGGCTTGATGTTATTTGACCCGCACACCAATTCAGTTTACCCGCTAAATTAGCGGGAAAATTTACACGTGACCTGTCGCGGCTCTTTCAATTAAGCCTGCAGCTAACCGCTGTATTAAAAAACCACATAATTGTTTGGTTTTTTTTAGGAATCTATTTGCAATTCCAACGGCATGCATTTCATTCCCTTTTCTCTGCTTCCCATTTCGCTCGCCAGGCCACGCTAGTTTTTGCTGTGCACTCGAATAGGCGCTATATAGCTCCCGAGTTTTCTCCTTCGCGTCTTTTCCGCTGGGTGGCACTGCCTCCTCTGAAGTTGCGAATAGTAGATGCACAACGAAGGCCCTCACGCCGGCTTAGGGGACTCGAAATTACAGGCTCCACTCTTGCCGCATCACTTAACCGAATGGAACTCGCTAACTTATTTATGCTTCTCGCGACGGTTGCCGCGCCTTGCTCGAGTGTTCGTCGTGCTCATCAGCTCTCGAGTGGCGCAGTTTGCCGTCGCCATTTACACAACTGGTCGTAAGCAAGGGATGTACCCCGAGCACCTCTTCAAACGCGAGCGCACGCCATTCGGTGTCGGTATCGGTGGGAGGAGGTAAGTGATGTGCCTAGACTTCAGAGTACTTCCAACTGCCCGATTGGGGTCAGCGTGATTTATTTATGGGGCAGCGTGTTGGAATACACGATGCGAGAAGGTGAGCGTCGATCGTCTGGAAGCGTCTTCACCTTTCCTTCCGCTTTCTTGCGTTGCTTTGGAGAGCTGGATGCGGCAGGCTGTCCGAATGCACCGACACATCGTGAAAGATGTCTTCACCAAGAGCCTCCGCGGCCCGTTCTTCAACAGGGAAGATGTCGTGAACATTCGAGAACCCATCTCGATCAAGAAAACAAGGGAAAACATTTCCTGTCTTAGATGTTCTCCGGTGTCTGCTGACCCATCCGAGTTTCAGTCCGGGTTCATTGCGTAGTAAATATTTCGCTACCGCTTTCTTGTAGCTTTCAAATGCTTGATTGTTGGCTTCTTGTATACGACATTACATTGGTGGAACGTTTGAGACAAATTTTCGCGATCTACTTGCCTTTCTGGTGGCAGCGCGGCTCTACCGAGCCGAAATAAGAAACCGAAACCGAAACGAAGGTACCATTCGTAGCTAGCGTAGGTACACGACGTAAACGACCTGCCGACTGATCACGGAGAAGTGACCACCTCTGTTGTATCCATCACGCACGCCCAACGTTCGCATAGAAAAAAATTGTTGCTACACTGGCACTCACTCTTGAGTTCTTGCTCGGAGTGAAGTTTTTTCTTTGAGTGCGGCTGTCCATTTTTGCCAAGCTGCTGCATGGGACGGAAACTCTGTGGAAGCCGTAGACGTCGCATCCGCACTCGCTTCTTGGGCAATTGCGTGACGGGCAGTGGGTGTCCAAAAGAACCCTGCGTTTCCTCTGGTTGTTCGTACAACCAACAACGGCACAGTCCTGTCCGGACGAATTGCTCTGATACATTACACGGCGGTAAACAAGACCGACGCCGGCAACGTGCTAGTACTGCTAGTACTGGGAAAGGTCGCGGTCTCATCGCCCCCCCCCCACACACACACACACACGCGCTGCGAGCGTCTGGGTTCGAAACTATTAACTGCCAGTTCTAAAGGATGGTACGTTACTTGAAGTGGGAGCTGGAATTCTACGAGGTACCAGGAGACACTTACTATCGGGCCACGAAGCAGGGTGCCTGTGGGGCGGAGTCCAGGAACGCTACTGATTAATGTTGTGACAGACGATCAGTTAGTAACAGACGAAACTTCGACTCGTTTGTTCAGAAGTTCGCGGTGATATTTTATTAGCCCTCGTTACAGCACACCAAAGATCATAGGCAGTGAAATTCACATCACGCAGGCTCGTGCGTCGCAGTTAAATGAGCGCAGTCGACGACGAGGTATAATGAGCTACCAAGCCACAAGGAAAATGCGCGTGAGAAAGAGTTTTGAGGCAGTCCAAAACACCGATCCAGCAGACGCACGTACACCGATCCAGCAGACGCACGTACGTACGTTTACTCCGGACTCCATTAACCCGACGGCGCAAGATCAGAGCGATCAAAGAGCACCGCCGCCATCGCCACCCGGTTTTCTCTGCACTTTGCGCGACAAAGGCACTGCAACAGAGTGCACTGGCCTCGGCGTTAACAACCCGCGAAATAGATTAATTTCCCACTCTTGAAGCCATTCCAAATGATAAATGAAAATACCTCGGCGTTGTAGAACATCTGACGACACAACGGTGCCGAGCGCCTGCTCGGCATCGTCGTTGCTCGTGAAGGCCTGCTTATTTGTAGTTGAGACGATGATTCCACATCTTTCGTGCCACTCGTGGTGCTTGCAATAACTTCGAAGAGCAGGGGAATCTTCTCACGAGGACGTTGAAGACACGCAACACCGGAGCCACCAAAGCAATCGTACAAACCGTCGCCATGTTTGCTTTTTCCTCGTCACTCGCGGCGTGGTCAACTCGACGCGAGATGTTTTCTGGCTCGGCTACACTCCGTTTCACCTTATGTTGTACCGCAGAGAAGGCTAGAGGCGCGAGCTGATAGCGTTGGAAGCTGCTCTTGACGCGCGAGAGCTTGTGCCGCCAAGATGTGCCCCAGAGCAAGGAGCTCGCGCTTGTAGCCTTTTCTGCGGTACATCATAAGGTGAAACAGAGTATAGATGGAAACCAACAGCGGCAAAGTGGCGTATGGACAAACGGCTCTCACATTACGGACACTATACTCACATACCGCGGTAAACAGGACCGATGCCGGCGAAACGGCAGTCGGCACACCAGCAAAGAAGCCCACGGCGAGAAGCAGCGGTGAAGACCGACGCAGCCCCCCTCCCCGTGACAACTGGGTTCGAGATTATTGTTCGCTTTTGCTCCTTGCGGTCGAGGCTAAAAAGAGCACTTCCGGACAAAGGTCTATATACGCCAACTCATGTTTACAAACAAACCGGAGCGCCCCTAGCGGACGCCACCGGCACCGCGCATGCGCGGGGGGGGGGGAGGGGAAGGGGCAGAAGCTCGCCGTCGCCAAACAAACCATTGGATTGCGATGTTGTCGGCTTTGAGTCCCCCTGCCCTTTTTCGCGTTCGAATTGTTGGTTCTACGTCTTCCTGGCGATGTCTGACTATCTTGAGCGGCCTCAACGAAATTACCGAGGCTTTACACCGCGCAACTTCGCGTGAATAATGTGACATGCGGCGATTCATTCCTCGTGGATGCCGCAGAATGTGCGCTAAAGCCTGATTCGCATGATGAGATTTCGCTCACACTTTTCAGTCACGACGTCGCTCGGGCTGCAAAAGCGCGAACCGTAGCTGAGATGGTCGACGTCGATACCGAAAATCGCAAGCAGAATCTGACCAAGTGAATCAGGCATAACAAGTCGGTGATGGCCATGGGTAACAATGATCAACATTTCCTTATATCTACTGTTTACATCGAGCCTGCTTAGCCACCCTTCAAGCCAAAGTATATTGAGGCCAGCATTTGGTCTACGGGCCGGTGTCGTCTAAAGGAGGCGACGACAAACAAAAGTGTTTGAAAGAGCAGACGACAGTTCGAACGATCAGGCGGCCGTTCGAACTTGAAGACGCACTAAACTTAGTCCGCAGGTGGTCCGAGTACACTCTGAATGCTGACGAAACGCTCGTGTCCAATGCGTGCTCACAGTGCATGATTAACTAATGGCGCCCGCACATAATCTACGCGTCATTTCGACATTTCGAAAAGAGTCTATAACACCTAGAAGACAAGATGAATTATATGGGACAAAAGTGTGTAAGACTACACCTTTTTAAACTTTTTTGTTTATTTTTTTTACAGCGGAGCTGTTAAGGGCTAGTTTCCCCAGGATCGTGTCCGGTACCAAACAAATGTCGACACAACGCACTGGTTGTCGCCGTCGCTCATAGATGGCGGTAGCTGTTCAGAGTGTTGTGTTTGCCGGTTGTTTGCTTGCCGCCGTCGCTTATAAATCGCGGCAACCTTTATTTTGAGGAAGGAGAGAGGGAACAGAGCGAGCGGCGATGTGCGCAGCAGCGCGAATGGTTTCGCAACCGCCGCGAGACCGCTATCGCCTAAAGTTCCATTGCCTCCAGCACTTCAGATTTCCTTGCGAAAGAAAAGCAGATCGCTCGCCTGGAAAGCCACCGCCGAGAACAGAAGCTATCTTTTACGGAGTAATTTCCACCGCAGCTTAGTGGTATAACGGAGTATATACCGCACCCACGGCGACAACGAACGCTTCTCCGACATGTTGGCGGCCTACGGGGCTATGAGATTACTCGCAATTTATTCACCGATTAATGGGTCAAATGTGATTCCTTTAATTGGGTTATCACATGGCGCCAAGAGTGACTACAAAATAAGTGCGAATTTTTAAGAACCATCTATATACTGCAATTGGATTGAAACGGTAAGGCATATCCTAACCCCTGCGGTCAGCATACCTGACCGGCGATCCTGGAGATGTAGCTAGGATTATACCTGACCAGCGGTCAGGAGACTCGGGGTTCAGATCTCGGTTCCGCCAACTATTGGTTTTGATGTTATTCTTTTTAAGACCTTATTTTCATTTGTTTAGTCGATTATTGCATATTTATATTATTGTCTCTCTAGAGACTTCTAAGAAGACGATAAATATACCTCGCAATAATTAACAGTTGAAATTTTGAAAAATATGTGGTGAAGGCTTTTTTACTTCACTTTATGTACGAGTTGTGCAGTGCCCGCAGCTTTTGAGGGCACAAGCGCTTGCTTACAGGAAGCAGAGTGGTGTACAAAAAATAAGCGCTCGACATCTGGTCACGGCTTCCATAATTGTTCGCCACCGCGGGTTCGTCCTAGCAGACTCGCGACCTCTTCCCCATAATCACGTAAAAATGTTTCTTCGTGGCGTCCTTTTTCTTTTTTTTAACGTTCACCGCCGTTATTGGCGAGACATCGCAGTGGATCCAGGGGAGTGTTTCGTGGAAGTCGTGGCATGGCGTGACAGTGTCACTTGACGTGACGTGTCGGGCAACAATGTCACAGTCTCACGCGACGTGAGCCAGGTGACCACGTCACCTGGCCTCATGGAACAAATCTCCTAACACTCTAGATGTATTCATATTCACGTTGTATCTGCGGAGTGGGTTTTACATGCATGCAAGCATTTCTAAGCTGGTTGTGCTTGCTTTGTGTTTCGCTTCAAGTAACAAGCGATTTCTTTTTCTTTTTTTTGTCATCTCACGTTTTTTTTTGTTTTTTTTACGTAACGCCTTCATGGGTGCTGTAGCATCTGAAGGAAAAACATTTTCAGCGGGTGAATTGGAATGGTGTCATGTGACGTCACGTACACTGTACCGTCAGGTGACATCATGATGTCCCATGATGACACTGTACGCGACATCGTGATGTCACGGCGCGGGGCACTTTGACGTTACATGACACTGTGAGGTCACTTGACATCCTGACGTCACGGTTAATGCGTAATGTGATTGAGTTCAGCATATGTGCAGCACCAGTGACATGAAGCGACGCAGCGACATCAGGCGACATCATGGCGTCAAATGTCACTGTCACGTCAAGTCACATCGTGATGTTCCGTCACGTGACGCCAACACTCTGACGTCACTTCACGTCATGGTTAGCGTGCTCAGTGCGATTGTGTGCAGCCGTGCGCAGCGCTCTCGGCTGTCGCCGCAGTTGATTTGCATGGACACGGCAAGGAACCCGGAAATTCTTTGTTCTTGTACCTTAGAGTCTTCCCTGGACGTGTACCTCGGAGGTAAAAAGGTTTCTGGGAAGACAACTGCGGTTCGGGCCCGTTCTCGCATTCTCTCCGTTTATTGGGTTTGGCGCTCGTTTCGGAGGGACTTTTCTCCGTGGAACGGTCATTATCGAAATGCCAAGGTCTCTTTTTCTTTTTTTTCTTCCTTAGTCTGTCTGGTCGATTGGGTGCTGAGAAGCAAAATACGAAAAGAAAAAGAAAACAAAATATGGCGACGTCAGTAGCTCGCTTTAGCGCATGCGTGGTTGAGGCGCTGAACCTGGGAAGACGCGGAGATGGGAAGAAGGCTTGCCTCTTCAAGGACATCCCTTGGCTAAAAGGGATATACACTAAAACTATACAAACTTTGTATTTTAATCAATTAAAATATGCAAAAATGTTTGTATTTACTTCTTCTTTTCTTTTGGGGGGGGGGGAGATGGGAGGCGGATTGGCTTTAAGGCATTAACGTCCCGGGAGTACACGGGGACAGCTACTGGATTCTTGCGCGCATTTATGGAAGTCACATCGCCTGGTTTACCGGGAGAAAGAGAAGAGCAAGGGGAAAGGGGGGGGGGGGTGGGGTTACGGAAAGCCGCCTTAGAACCAGTTCGCACAAAGCTGATTGAAAGCTGAAACACATGCGCTAAAGACCAATCTAATATCACACAAAATTTGAAACATGCAAAAAAAAACAGTTGCACACCATTTGTATTTAAAACAAACCGCGCGTAATTTTTTTGTATTTTTTATTGAGTGGGGGGGGGGGGCAGAAAACGTATATGTGACTATCTACTTGCAGTAAACCCTCATCTTCTTGTTTTCCTTTTTTAATTACGTGGAACAATTTTCGAGCCTTCAGAGGAGGAATTTCTGTTAGCAAGAAGGAATATACAGAGAGAGAGAGGTCGAGAGAGTATGAGAGAGCAATTGAGGTTGACAACCTTAAAATGTAATTTCCTTGTCGTGTTTTTTATTTTATGTAGGATTTATTTTGTCAAGCTGCCAACGTGAAACGGTTTGTATTGGCCAGCGAGGACACGTACTTTAAGACAAGACAAAAATGAACGCATAGCGTTATTTCGCTTTTCGGTGTCAGTGTTGATGGTCTCGGCGACGGCGGCCGCCGCTAGAATCACTCGACCGCGAACCCAATCATGCCTCCCGGCGGTCACAGATTCTCGGGGGGCGCTAATAACCGTCCTCTTCGTCGAGCCTGTGATCATCGGTGCCCACCAAAAAAAACAAGAATGACAAGAAAGAAAAAAGAACATTTTCTTCGAACGAGTCGGGACCATCGAGTTCCCTCTGGGCCCAAGATGAAACCCTTAGCTGCTTGTTCATTGAGGTCTCTGCTGCCCCTGAGCGGACCCGGATTGGCAGGCATCGTGGTCTATAAATTAAGGTAAAGGAGGAAAGTCCCCCCAAATCATCCACCGCAATACTATGCCAGTGGGGGTTTTAGCAACTCGACAATTCGGCACCACGATATCCTCCAGTCATGCGCATCCCATTAATTTATTCGATAATTCCCACCTTGATTGATGGGTTTATTCATTCATTCATTCATTCGCAAATTAATCGATTCGGAGATTTAATTATTAATTCACACATTGATTGATTGAGTCATTCATTCATTCCTATACTAATTTGTTTAAAGGCCCTACGAACAGCTCAACGCTCTTATAGTGTAGTGTGCCCGAAAAAAAAAAAAAGAAGGCAAAGGCCACAAAGATTTTACACTGGCGGAAAACGAACGCATCAATGCGGTCTCAAAGTGGAGTAGATCGAACTCTGTTAACTAAAGCACGCGAACGCGAATAACTACGCGCGAATAAGCACGCGAATAACTTCGGATATCAGATGTTTAGGTTCACTCTTCCCAACCTTCTAAATTGTCTAAATACAAAAAAAAAAAAAAAGAAAACCTTGATGTTGAAGGAATTTCTCTGAACTTCGCGATGTTTTCCTAAAACCATAAAAGTGTGCTTATTTCTGTTTGTACTGAGGGCTCATACTATGATTGTATAATTTCTTTCTGTTATTCTTGTGTATTGACTTTCGTGCGCAATGAGCTCTGTTTCTTTAATAAGAGGGCCGGGACTTGTCAAGCTGCCACGACGCAGTTTTTTTCCTCGGTCTCCTCCATTGGTGTACATTGACGGAAATAAAACGAATTATTATTAAGAAAGGACTGCAAGGGACGCATACGTGGAGCTTCCGAAAACGTGACCTTAGACAGACGAGGTTGTTATTCCAATCTTGAAGTCCGCTTTTAACGGCGGCCGTTTTTAATACACTTTCTCTAGATGTATTTTTATAGTTATAACTGTTGTTGCGACATGTTTAAAGCACAACTGTGCTTCAAAAAATCAGAACAATCACTAAAAAAGAAAAGCGATTCCCAATATCTATTATTTCATATAAAACGACTTTTCCAAAAGCAGTCTTCATATTTTTTTAACAAAACCTGAAAACAACGGATGATGCTATTTAGTGCAACACTTCCGTTAAAAAGTGAGAAAACGTACCTCACCCACTTTCTGGTGGTTTATTAAAAACTGAAAAAAAAAAAAAGCTTTCACCGTCGGGCGAGTGTTAGCGTTCGGAGCTTGCGTAAACAAAATAAAACGGTGTAAAAACTGTACACGAAAGCTCATCTCCACCCAAGGTTTTCAGGTATCTGGCAGATGCGAGTTGTTACGGCGCGTCAGACATGGTCTTTCCGTAGATCGTTTTTTATATGTGTGCAGGTTTCTCCCCGCAGTTTATCTGTACCTTGTCGCACAGGCTGTCAACCAGACTGAAACGACTTTTGGAAAACAGTCGCTCCCCGAAAAAGTGTATTTAGCTCTTCTTACTTCCTTGTCGATTAAACGGTATGCGCACAAGCCTGGGCCAAGCTCAGCTTTCCACCTACACATATGATGCTGTTCCGTGGTGCCACACCGAACCGCTAAGCAAGCATTTTCTAAAGCCATGTATTCGTGCCCACGCCGGCACACATTCTGATGAGTCATCGCGTCCAAACTTTATAGCTCCTGGCGGCCCAAGCATAAAACTGCGAAACGGCGTCTTGACTCCCAAGAAAATATCCTCTTCCTTTTATCGCTCCGCTCATCTCTCGGTCGGCCCATTTATAGGTTACTTAAAAATGATGCATATGCTCAAGACCGACACCTGGCTCGACAGCAACCCGTGAGATAAGAGGGCGATACCCTCATTCAAAACGAACTTCTTTTTTTTTTCTTTTTTTAAGTTGTTACCGATCCAACGCAAAAGATAAAAGAATAAAATAAAAATTGACATATAATATTAGGGCGGGCGTTTTAGTGGCTATTGCTCCATCGTTTGGCGGTCAGCCGTATTTGTGCGAACATTTCTCATATATCTGCTTTAATAAACCACCGAGGAATTATATAAAGGTATGTAACGCCGCTTATTTGTAGTCACCGGCAACTTTAAAAACGCGGGGCGTGACTTAATATGTTAATTAACGCTTCTATGGCTTCGTAATCGGTCCTTCGGCGTTCTCGACGGCCAATATGCCGCAACCTGATCGGCTGGGGAGGAGCGATATAATGATATGCTCGCGGGACTCGCCAAGCCCAACGTTTCTTACGTTGGCGGCGACCGTAGACCCACCCGCTGTATGGATGGATGAGGTATGCCAACGGCAGTATACCTTTCATAACGGGCGGTAGCTTGAGCCACCTATAGCATAGACATGAGAAACCGAAAGTAGGATTCCTCCCTTCCCTCTTCTCAGCCAATTTGCTTCCCTCTGCGATTTCGTGCTTACAAAACATGCCCGTGGTTGCCCACAATAGGTGTGGACACTGCGGGTGCGCGGAAAACAGATTCGTGTAAGACGAAACGTTTTGCGCATGCGCAATGCTGACAGTAGCGCCACCGCAATAGCGTGTGAGGTCGGGAAGTTAATTAAGTTGGTGTATGCCACTTTTTCTTCTTTTTTTTTTCTGTCTTTTTTCAGCAGTCCCTATTTTGAAAGCGCCAAAACCGCATCACGTCCGACTCGTCATCTCGCCTTGACCGCCTCTCACCTCCGCCCACCCGCTTATAATTTCCTCTCGCCCCTTCATCCTCTCTTCTTCGCTGGCCGTCATAGCAGCCGCCGTCCGTCACCTCTGACGAAGATGGACGGCGAGTTGTACGTGAAACAAAATGACACCGCTCGCCCTCCAGGAAAACGCGGTGTCGTCGCCAAAAATAATCAAACGCAGGCTGACCGGGAAAGCCTGCTAGCAGTGGCGCAATATCCGAAGACGAGCCCTTCTACTCCCTCTTTCTCTCTCTCTCTCTCTCTCTCTCTTAACTTTTAGCTCTTTTAAAAATGTTGTCTTCCCAAAAATTTTGACATATTCTTTCCCAGTTTGTCGCTTTACTTTCTATTTCTCGAATTCTCAATTTCTCCTTTGTCGCTTTCCGTGTTTCGTCCTCCTGCTCCGTTTCACTTATTTCTTCTTTTTCCTAGTTAACTCTCTCCAGTTCCTTTTTTTCCTTCAGCCACTTTCTCGTTGTTCTCTCTCCCCAAACCTCTTATTTCCCCTTTTTTTCCCTGTCTCTCTTCACGACAATACTGTTTTCATCTCTCCTTCAGTCTTCCTATTCGACAATTTTTTCTTTGGTTTCCTTTTTTCTTTATTCATTTCCCTATTAGGTATTCTCCCTCCCAAACCTCTCAATGGTCTTTTTTCCCCTTGCTTCTCCCTTCGCGACAATACCATTTTCATCCCTCCTTCAATCTTCGTCTCTAAATATCCTTTCCCTAGTTCACTCTCCCTAGTTCCCTGTCTCATTCAACCACTTTCCCGTTCTTCTCCCTCCCCAAACCTCCCATTGCCACCTTCTTTTCTCCTGCTTCTTCTTCGGGACGATGTCATTTCAGCCCTCCTCCAATCATATTGTCCCACAAATCTCTTTCCTTCTCGTTACCGCCCCATATTTTTTAATATTTTAACCTTTTTTTGTCCCTTTTCCTTTTTTCTCCCGCAATGGTTTGTCAACAAAGCCGTCGCAGATTGTGCTCGGTTCGGCAAAACTTTCTTGTCACACCCTTCCGACGTGTTCCAAGAGGTGAACAAGGGTCAAAGTGGACGGATGGATGGATGGATGGAGGTTGGTTGTCTTCCTTGCCAATTAGGCGGTTGTTAGACAGCGCCACCTGGCTGCTTTTGGTGCCGACTGCGGCAACAATGTATGCTCAAACTTTTTTACTTCGCGATTCGTTATTCAGCGTCCCTGTCGGCTAAAGGGCGAAATTTCATTAACCGTGAAGCGATAATGATATGGATAGAACTCGTCACACACGGTATTTCTCGCCTATTTGCTTGCGCCACTGCTGTTCCAAACTAGAAATGCCTCCTCCCGATCGCAATGTTGTGAAATATTCATAATTCTAAGTCAATATGTCCTTTTTTTATTCATTTTCCTTGTTTACACCTTATATAGGAACCATAAAGGCGAGGACGAGGAAAAACCAATAAAATAAGGTCTATACAAACACAAAAAATATTTGTCGCAAAAAAAATGAAAAGAAACCAAAGGAAGGACAGAAATTAACAATTAAGTGTTTCACCGTCTCTGGTTTTTCGTTTATATGCATTTCCTTCCGTAGTGGTGTAGAAAATGAAACTGCTGAAAGGGATTTTTTTTTTCGTGTAGATTAGTTCAATTTTTTTTCTTTTTCCGAGATAGAACGCCGCGTAAAACTAACTATGGAGGATTAGGCGTAAAACTACCAAAAGACGTCTTTTCCGAGTAAAAATAAATAAATTTAAAAAAACATTTGTTTTAGCAAAGTGCGCGTTTTGAGAAACGCGCACTTTGTTTTTACCTTTGAGAAAGAGACTTCAAATTTCAGACAATTCGTCTTCCACTCTTCGACTACGCGGTGATTCAAAGTAATACTATCCTGCTTTTTATTTTTATTTTTAATTTTAATTCGTGGAAGGCAGTTTATTTTCTGGCAACACCTAAGACATTCATGTTAAAGAGCTCTGCACCCGACTTTAGGAAAAGCAGCAAGCGCCAGTCCATTCTCAAAACGCATTCCCTAATCTCATTCGTGTCACCTTTCCTTTTTTTATTTTTTTCTATACGTATGTAGATACGTAGCCTCTTTCCTTTCAAATCTCACAGCAAATACATCGTATCGATGCCTCGTGCGGCGAAGAAAGCGCGAAAGAAATCCACTTTCTCTCCCGTGCCGTACAACTTTTCCTCTTCTTTTTTTTTCTTTTTTTCTAACAAAAAAAAAGTTGCGTGGTTGCACTTCTATGTGCATGTTATAAGATCTGGATGAGCATCGTACCGGCGTGCGGTCCTGTGTCTCTACTGCTAAGACCCCAGGCTAGCGGTTGTACTGCACTTGCTAAATTTCTCGTCTACAGTGGGTAACGATGTCGCCATGTTCTGGCAGACTAAACTCCCGCTGTATAAATGACTAATTACTTTTTTTGCATGTCAAAACGTAAGCGCTTCGCCGTATAGCTTTCATTCCATCAGATGCGTGCGTGCATTCACGGGACCACCCTGGTGCTCCTGGTTTCTGTTACGGGTTAGGGCCTCGTCAATCTGCAAGCCATGCAGCTTTTTGCCCTACCTCCCTCCTTTATAATTATATACACGAACTCAGCTTTGTTACGTCACGGCGCGGTGGTGGCGCGTCGGGCGCACTTCCGGTCTGGAGCTGTGAGCGGAAGTCACCAGAAATCACCGTGCGGGACGTGCATTCCTGTGTTCTTTTGAAAAGAAAACATACAAAAACCCGCCTTCTCGTCAAAACGCCGTGGCTGGGGCTGTACCAAAAGAGTCGGGAAAGTTTTGAAGGTCAGTTTTCATGTGTTTTCTGCCTGCTCGGTTCGTCCGAAAACGTGGATAGGTGCCGTGAAAAAGGAAAACCAGACGCCGTCGGACCACGATTGCTTGTGCGGTAAGTACTTTGGGTTGAATTCACGGATACTTGTGGTCGTCAGATTTATTTGTTTTGTTCCTACATGAAGGCGGTAAAACCACCAAGTTGTGCGGTCCACCTGCGGACTACGTTCAGTGCGTCTTCAAGTTCAAACGGATGCCTGATCGTTCGAACTGTCGTCTGCTCTTTCAAACGTGTCTGCTTGTCGTCTGCTCGTTCAAACGACAGCGTCCAGTATAGACGGAACGTTGACCCGGTAATTCCGATCAGAAGCAAGTAAGTAAGTAAAAAGACTTTTAAGTTTGAAGGTGGTTGGTGTAAGTAGACTCGGTGTAAACAGTAGATACAAGAGATGTATGATCATTGTTACCAGTGGCCATCACCGACTTGTTATGCCTGATTCACTTGGTCCGATTCTGCTTGCGATTTTTAGTGTCGACGTCGACCATCTCAGCTACGGTTCACAATATTGCAGCCCGAGCGAAGTCGCGACTGAAAATAGCGAGCAGAATCTCATCATGCGAATCAGTCTTTGGCGTCCATTCTGCGGCGTCCACGCGGAATGAATCGCCGCATGTCACATTATTCAGGCGAAGTTTTGTGGTGTAACGAGCCTCGTTAATTTCGCTGAGGCCGCTAAAGTATTCAGAGATTGCCAGAAAGACGTAGAATCTACAAGTCAAACACGAGAAAGAGCACGGGGACTCACACCGACGCCGACAACATCGCATTTTAATGGTTTGTTTATGGGCGACGGCGAGCTTCTGCCCACACTCCACCGCGCATGCGCGGCACCGGTGGCGTCCGCTAGAGCGCTCCGGTTTGTTTGTAAACATGAGTTGGTCTTATATATTATTAATCGCAATCCGTTACGACGGTTTTTATTTCATATTTTGCAGAACTTGATTTTGCGCTGTAAGAAAATGTGTCCTGGCAAGGAAGCATGAATGAAAAGTCTCCCCTAAAAAAATACCAAAATATATATTTGGTTTAATCACACAAAATATCGTAACAACAAAAAAAGAAATTTGTTTTTTTATGCCCCAATTTACCGCATAAAAAAAGGCTTACGCTCATGCACGAACACGAGAGGTGGCATCAACATTTAGTACCGCTGTAAGATTAAACAAGAAAATGGGCGCTTCACCTCCGAACAGCTCGTTCTTTTCTTCATGAGAGTTACCGAAGATTAGGGAGACCACTAAACGATATTTGATTCGAATTTTACTAACCACATATCGTTTAGTTTTGCTACAATAAAACTGGTTCTACATGAGGCTAGATAGCAAAATTGCAAATCATTTTGTTGTAAGACGACTGAAAACTGGAATCCTTATTGAAATGACTTCTTCACCCTGAAGTTTCCGAATGGGGAGAGTGATTTAGTAATGACACCCGCTTTAAAAGCAACAAAATAAAATGTCACAATATGGGTAAAATACTGGCGAGGCCTAGTGTTCATTGCGTGAAAAACAATAAAATTCAATGTACAAACTAGTAGTTGCAAATAATAATCATGGCAGCAATGAGTTTTACAACATATTCTTTAAAACGAAAAAGTGCTGATGATGCGCTATATAATGAGGCTGAGCTCACAAATAAACGCGCAGGTTCCAACACGTGTTGTTTGAGTATTACCAGAAAATAAAAACGGCAAATTTTATTCATAAGGCTATTCATTGAAATTTTGCCATTAAAATGCGCGCTGAGCAAAAAGTGAACCCCTCGTTCAACCATATCAGGCGAATACCCGACATCGAAACGGTGACGGGGAGGGGGAGTTATCGATGACTGCATGCAGCGTGCGTTCTGCGGAAAATCTGTCGCAAGATTGACCTTTTTACTCGAACATTTCACACTGCGCCTGTCGCCCGCGCAGCGCAAAATTGGAATGGAGACAGCTTCAAAAGCCCCAAAATCCAGACAGCCTGAATACTATTCGGTCGTCCTCCCTCCCCTCCCTCCCCCCCCCAAAAAAAAAAATCCAATGATGGCTGACAAACGCATTCAGTCTCCTGGAACGTGTCGTCCTGAAGGCTTGTAGCAAAGCTCCGCAAAGCGTCTGAGGCGTGTAAAATTTTCCGAGCACCTCAGCTCGAAATTTAGAACGCTCTGAATCAAGACAAGAAGAAACTCGAAAAATAAAAAAAAATCGATTAGTATAGGAAACGAGATATAAATATAGTAGAGCTTTACAAGCTCCTCTCGTCCACCTCTACTCTGCATGCTTCATCTGACACCACGGGCCGCAGCGTACGGTACGGGCCGTCGGAGCCAATGAAACGCGCAAGTGAGTATCACGTGACCTTCTCATCAGGCGCAGGGGCGAGCGGGGAGCGAAGTCATCTGATTCGCTTGCAGTGGTGGGTTGGCTAAGATGTGCTCGTAGGGTTTGCTGCAGTCCATCGTCAGGCGAAACGAACTATAGTTCACCTCAACGTATTGACATGCCCTATTTTATTTCTTGCTACTTTTTTTTTTTGCATGCTCTTGCGTTTTGTTGGCTGTTTTATTGTTACTCCCAATCGGGGCGAATCTGTGCGAACGCAACTCGCAAATCGCAATTCTCGACAGCTTTTCGGCGACCTTTCAAAACTAAAGCCTGATTCACATGATACTATCTTGCTCGCAACTTCCCAATCGCCCGTGCGGCAGAAAAAAAAGAAAAAAAGAAGCGTCGTGGAAGTTGCGGTGCTGAACTTCGAAACTGCGAAATGACGAGCAAAATTGCATCATCTGAATCAGGCTTTAGAAGTATAGCTGACTTGAGTGTCTCTTCCTCCTCTCCGCACGTTCTGGAACTTTCCCTCAAAACCTCGAGCTAAAATTTCCTTCAAATATTTTATTTTTTCGCACAAAACTTCTTGGAACGCTGCCCAATTTTTTTTTTTTTTGTACCAACAGAGAGGCTGCTGCGACCCAAGTATAAAATACACATGTGAGCTTAGAGACATCTCAGAGGCCAGAGTTGGTTGTTCTTGTTGTTCTTGTGCCCACGGATTTTGAATTCGTCGCTATTACTATATTCTGTTCACCCCTAAACTGACAGTGCGGTGGAAGGCACGTGCTTGTTGGACCAATCATGCGTCTACCTTTTGTCACGTGATCAAACTACCCCCCCCCCCCATACCCACACGCACAGAGAGCGGGGTCACGTGTCGGAAGAGAGACGGTTCGTGGGTCCGGTGAGCAAGTAACTCCTTCAGACTGTCAGCTTAAAGGAGCGGTGCAACGATATTTAATTGGAATGTTTTTAACTGTACACGAGCTTACTGGCACAAGTGGGAGTCAAGGATTCTCGCACGCAACGCCATCTTGCCAAAAAACTCCTTTGTTGCGGTGTAATTTCAAAGACAAGAGCGACCATTTTCATTCAATCTCTCCTTTGCAAAATTTGATGACGTAAAGTGGGGATCGCAGTACACCCACATGACGATATTTGAATGTGGTTCATAGATTGGACCCGAGCAGTTGCGTGGGCACTCGATTTGGGCTCGTGATAATTACTAGCTCAAGAAGCATTCGGGTAGTAGCCCGTGTCCAATCGCTGCATCGACGACAATAGCCGAGCCATAACAATGTCTGGAACTCAGCGCGTGTCCTGTGCTTTGCCAGCCACAGCGCGTGGCTATGATCAACATTGGCGGCATATAATCGGCTCCAGATCACGTGGCCGCTTGTTCTGGCTGCGAGTTGAGGGAGCGAACGCTGCTTGTTTTCTTTATTTTTTTTCTGGGACTTCTATTGCGTGGGGTGAAAAACGAACGCGTGTTTCATAGGTCATTAACGTCAGGGATCTGTTCTGAGCGGTATTTGCGCAAAGTACAAAAATTGTTGCATTGCCCCTTTAAGAATTAGAGGTGTGCCGTCGTTCTTTATGTGTCATTTGTTTTTCCTCTGGGTGCCTCTTTCCAAACGCACTGTGGCGAAAGGTAGTTTGCACTTAGCTTTGAGTTCTTTCGTTTGTTCAGGCCGTTTCTTGAAAAGCACGCGGGTTTCTAAAGAATACTATGTTTGAGGTTAGTGCTTAGCCTTTTTACAGCGGAAGGGTTAAGGGCTAGTTTCCCAGGATCGTGTCCCCTGCAAAGAAATGAAGACACTGAACTCTGGACACCTACCGCCATCTATGAGCGACGACGGCAAGCCACGTATCTGGTTTCCGCCGCCGCTCATAGATGGCGGCAGCCTTTCTACTCTGGCTTGCCGACTTGCGGGCGACCATTACTTTCCGTTGTACAGCTCCGCTGGTCTTCCTTCTTCACCAAAAAAAGAAGCTGAAAGTTCTTTTTTTTCAATACTTTTGTTTTGAAAACCCAAACACTACCTACATGAAATCGACCCGGACAGGTAAAAACAGTTCCGAAGACGTCGGAATGTTATCGACGCTTTGCACACGTGCCAGTTTGCAGTCGCCATCGCTGACCCTCTCTTGTCTTACCGAGATTCCGAGTCACTGAAGCTGGCGTTGTCGAGCCTCCACAATGGCCATGCTGGGGAGAAGATAACGATAGATTCTAAAATGGCAATAACCTGTCCTGCTACGATAACGATGAAGTGAAGTAAACGGAATAAGAGGGAAAAAATCTAGAGGTCGGTTATGGCGGCATCTATGCACAGTTGCTGCAAAGCGTCTATAGATGTATCTCTTTGCAGTTCAATTCAACGTTTCAAGAAGGACACGGCAATAATGTGCAAGAAATGCCGAATTTTGAAAACGAGGGCTTCGTGTGCTCCTAAAAATAGGTTGTTCTTTTTTCCATTTCCTTTAGTTCATAATGACTAGGAAGGTTCTTTCCTCATTCACGTCGGCATGGTGATTCTATTCCATCGGTCGCGCGGTCGTGAGGGTCTCGTAAGAGCAAGGAAGAACGTCAAAGTGCCTCTACACATGCGGAATACGCGTGTCAACAATATTAAAATCTGCTACCTAACGATGTACGAAACGTTATCAGTCAGTAGCACATGGAGCGCGAGATTTTCTAAAGCCGGCTTTTCCGCATAATCGATTCATAAATGATAAACCCCGTTGCAATATCTTTCTCACGTCAGGACAGTAACACCGTCGAAACCCATCGGCTGCCCCTTTGTGTTTCGATGCTGCCTTGTCTCGGCGACTTGGAGCCGCTCGTGAGGGGAAGTGTTCCGGTTCTTGGGTCCCTTTCATTATTCATTTAGCGAAGTTAGTGTGGCCTCTCCAGCCGGCGGTCGGTCGCGGCCTGCCGGTCGGGTCGTATTACGACCGCGCCTGGAGCTCCCTCGAAAGAGACGCCACCTATAATGATTCACGCGTGGACGCCCGCATTATGAGATTAGCTTCTCCTCGAGAGTGAACCACTTTGCCGCTCGTCAGTCAGCTGCCGGCGGGACTTCATTTACGACGGCCAACAGGCTTCCGAGACGGGCAACTGCCTCGAACCTTTTCGCACCCGCTCGTCCCCTATACTGTTTTTTTTTGTCCCTTTGTATCTTTATTTGTCTATAGTCCCCGACGACTTAGGAAGCCCAGGGCGTGGCGATGTCTCGACCATCTTATGGTTCTTCCGCAGCCAATGAGGCCTTAGACGATAAGGACGCCAAAGATCGAGTCACGAAGCAAGGGTCACGAGGCCACTCAGTAAGCTAGGCTTAAACCGCTGTCTCACCGTTAATACAAAAAAATGGCTGCTATAATTGCTTTTAAAGTCCTATACACCAACAGAGTGTTTCCAAACGAGCCCGCTTTGCCCGCACCAGGTGCTGCGCCTGCGCAGAAACCAAATTTGGGAGGAGTGAAGCTTTTGCGCATGCGCAGTAGCGACAGCAGCGCCACCGCAGTGGCGTGACGTCAGTGAGTTGAGTTGGTCTATAATGCGGGAAATGCGTTATAGGATATAGACCCTTTTCAAAAGTCGGAGTCACCTTGTGGCAGTCCCAAAGCTCCAATATCGCCGCTCTAATGGAGGTGATGGGAGATCATGCTCGGCTGAATCAAGCACCCTCGATTTCCTGAATCGAAGGTGACGTGAAAGGATCAACATCTTTCCCGCTTTCTGTTACATACGCTTTCGAAGACGTTCGCTTTTTTTTTTCTGGTGGGGAGAGGCTGTGGATAGTGCCGCCATTAGAGCGTCGGGTTTCGGCTCTGCACAGGGTGGGTAGACTGACTTTTGGAAAGGTTCTATTTTGGTGAGGGAATTGCTGTGTCACGTGACCTATATTTTCCCGCCAAAAATTTAGCGGGGAAACTGAATGGTTGTATAGGCCACGTGACGTCAGGTCACGTGACGTCGATTTCCCCCGCCAAACATTTAGCGGGGAAACTGGATTGGGGAAACGAAGCGTTTTCCGTTCACGGCGGACAAGCTGTAGCTCTCGAAGCGCGACTGCTTGCAAACGTCTAAGGCTTTTTTTTTTTTTTAACTCGTTTTGGTGCGGTAAACTCGCGCGTGTTCAGTGTGGCCGTTTATCGGTATCAAGTTCGCAAAAGGGCTAACAAGCAGGAATCGTGGTGCGCTCTCAACGAATGGATATACGTTACAAGCACCGCACAGTCCTTACATACAAAAAAACAAAAAAACACACTAACATGGCACTTTTTTTAAATTCCTTACTGTCTCGTCATTCGTCGAACTGCAGCTATTGGCTCTCCCAAGTGCTTTTGCGGGAAAGTGGACGGTCCCGGTTTCTAAGAGTGTGGATGTCGACAGAAGTCCCCGCACAAAGACAAAAGGATCGACGGAGTCATTGAAACTCAGTGCAGGGAACCCTTTGGAAATGTCAAAAGCAGACAACCCCGTCGTCAGTACCATGAACCCGGTCCACCCGTCGGAGAAACGAACCTAGTCTTCGTTCGCTCTCGCTGTCGACCGCCGCAGAACCGTACTAATTAGTTTTGGGAAAGACGCGAGATCCCGAATAGGGAAGAAGAAAAAGGGACGGCTGTGGAGAGTTTAGCGTCCGCGTTATGTCTTGTTGCTTTCGTGTTTCCTTCCTCACGCACTCGTGAGATGTCGCGAACCATTGTCGAAACCTGAGTTTCGACGTCGAATCTCGAGGTTCGAATGGGCTCGGCGAGCCTTCGACCTTTGGGGAAAGCTAAACGAAGTTCGACTTATGGACAGTGTTTGCGCTTTATAGACAAGCATTCGAATTTTGGGAAATAAGATATTACAAATAAAGTACTTTATTGTACATTTTATTAAATGATCCTTAATACCTGTGGCAAAAGTGGTTACGAATCGAACAGCGCTGCTTCATTCTTAACCTTCACAATACAGAAAAAATTCAAGACGCGAAACGCAGAGCGTGACGGGTCCTGAGCATATTATTATTATCGATTCGAAGCACGCATTTACCATTACAATATTTTTGCTTTCATATTGTGTAAACATTAGTAAAGTGGATGCAATATCAAAGCAACAATATGAACGTGCTAATGTTTCAGCCATCGAACGGTATGCCCCAGACTTCTTGCACTTTTCCTCAACCAGGTGACGTCAACTCCTTCTTTTTCTTTTTATGAATTTCGCGCATGCGCACAAAGTCGAACTTGAGTCGAACTTCTGTCCAACTTTGCGCTAGAAGGTCCAAAAAGTGGAACCTGGTTCAACTCGATCGAATGTCGGCAGGTTCGCGGCGTTCCTAGACACAATGCCGCGCCGCGATTCGGTCGTCGCGGAATTTGTGCCCGAAGCCAAAATGCGGGGGTTGGGGTGGATGGCGAATGTCACGAGGACGGTTTCATTCCAGCGGCCTGTCAGAAACATGGCACGCATGTTCGGCGCTTCGATCTGCCTTTTGCAGTCTCCGGTTCGGTAACTCGACTTGATTCAAATTGTCGTCGACGCATGCGCAGTTGGTTTTAAAGAGAGGTGTTGCGCAGGGATGTTTTGACAGAAGACCGACCAGCTTGATTTGGCGAGCGAAATTAAATGTGTGTGTGTGTGTGTGTGTGTGTGTGTGTGTGTGTGTGTGTGTGTGTGTGTGTGTGTGTGTGTGTGTGTGTGTGTGTGTGTGTGTGTGTGTGTGTGTGTGCGTGTCGTGCGTGCGTGCGTGCGTGCGTCGTGTGCGTGTGCGTGTGTGTGTGTGCGTGCGCGCGTTTCAGTGTCTGCGCGCGCGTTCCCGTGTTCCGCGCGCGCGCGCGGAAGACTGAAACGGAAAGAGGAGAGAGCAGTCCTGGCAGCTTAAAATCTTCTAATAATAAAAAATCAGTAAATAATAAAAATAATAATCAATCAATCAATCAGTGTTTATCAAAGTGTCCAGGAACAACCAATCGGTCTTAGTGTTGGCACATTTTTTAAAAAAAAACAAGCAAAACACACACATACAAACACATATGCACATGAGTGCAGAAGGGGAACCTAGTTCACCAGTCTGAGACTAAAGATATTAACAAGTACGAAAGACACTCAAATCAGCAAGAGGAATCCAAAGCACAAAACAGACACATCACCAGGCGTGAGAGCAAAAAGTAAATACTTGGATATCGTGACTGACAAACATCAACCCGTCAGCTGATCAGCTCGCTCGGCAGATAAACTGTTAGTTTTGGAAATTTCGTTCCAAATGTCTAAACGACGCAAAATTATTTTTCCAGCCCTTTGGAAAACAGGGGTAGAACAGAGTTTGGTCTGTAATTTGTAACAACATTTGCAAAACGGAAACTTTTTGCGAGTCTCATTGACAAGACCAAGTTAAATATGTATACTAACACTGCAGCAATTATATCAATCACAAACTTAACGGGCTTTATTTGTATGCCATCAGTGTAGTGACGTCTGCTATCACTAGGTCCCATAAATACTCGAAACACTTCTGATTCGTCCGAGGAACAGATTCGTTTACTCCATTCGAGATCAACGAGCAAGCACACTCATTGTGAGCGCTGGAAAGTAAGTAGGTAAAGTGACGGTTAAAATACTCGGAGAGCGGTATTCCTGACACTTGCGCCAGTTACTCCCGTATGGAAATCTTATATCTGGGCCATATCTGGCCATATCAAACATTATATGATTATATACAGCCTATATACAGACTTATCTGGCGTATATACAGACTGATATGGCGCATATACAGACATATCTGGCGTATATACAGACTTATCTGGCGTATATACAGACTTATCTGGCGTATATACAGCCTGATATGGCATATATACAGACTTATCTGGCGTATACACAGCCTTATCTGGCGTATATACAGCTTTATCTGGCGGCCGGCTTTCAATATATTAAGAAGTTTAAAAAAGTTAAAAATTTACTTTGTTAGCAAAATGTGAAAGACTCATTGTTCGCAAGTTAGCCATTAGCACAAATAATCCCAAACTTCAGCTTTGTCAAGCTTAAGTTTGAGAATATTTGTGCTAATTTTCACGAGGATTTCAATGAAGAATAAATTATTTTGAAGTGCTAATATTACGCCGGAATAGACAATTTGCTAAATCCCCCAAGCACCTCGGCCCGTACTCGAGGAATCATGGGGACGGTGTTTCTTCAGCTGCCTAGTGATCGGAAATTTCGACCACTCTTTGGTTACACAGTTTTGAGTGTAATCCAGGAGTCACCCTGAACAAGTGTCGCATTGAACCCAAGTACCTTGTCATATCACTTTTAACATTTTTTCGCCAATGTCAGTACTGTGCATTCTGTTCAACCTTCAACCTGGATGAGCTGCAGATATATCTCTCACATTATTATCATTCTCGTACAGCTTCAAAGACGCTGATATTAAGTTAGAAACGCTAAAAATGCTAGAAACAGCTCCGCTGAATCCGAGCTAAATCCCGGTTTTGGTTGTTGTGATTTCTCGGTTTTAAGTAATTCCTGCTATAACAACAATCACGAGAATGATAATCTTGTAAGAGATTTCGGCGCCTCAGCCTGGTTGAAGTTTGGACAGAATGCACAGTATCATAAACGCTGCCTTTGACGAGAAATTTTAAAAGTGATATGACAGGTCCTTGAGCCCTTTGGGACGCTTGTTCAGGGTGACTACGAATTACACTCGAAACTGTGTAACCATGGAATCGGTCAAAACTAGCGATCACTAGGGAGCTGGATCACCGTTCCTATCCTCGAGTGCGGGCAGGGGCAATTGGGAGAATTGTAGACAATAAAAAGATATAAAGTGCTGATTTCAGGCTTGTGTCCTCTTGATATGCCCGGCCAGATCTGGAATTTCCTTACTTAGCCAGATCTGGGATTTCCATACCTGAGCCCGGGATATCAGGCTATATCTGGCATTATGAGGCTATATCTGGCAGACATACCATATCAGGTTATATGTAGCCAATTTTGATATGGCCATATCTGAAATCTTCAGATTCTGGCCAGATATAATTTTTTTGTAAGGGCTGAAAGCGTATCATATACTGATTTCTTTGGATGGCTGCGTTGAAGAACTTCGTTTATGGCCTGATATACAATGGCGGGGCGTTTTTTGTGCGTGTCATGAAAAATACGTGTGTGATAATTTGACTTTGCTTTTTAAGTATCGATGTAAGTTTATTACGATATTTCTTGAACGCAGTAATATCACGGTCATCTCCTTAAGAGAGGTAGGTCTGATACAAGCGATTTTTTTCTCGTATCACTGCTTAAATATTTGGGGGTAACCCATGGTTTTCTTATTCGCATTTTACAGCGGAGCTGTTAAGGGCTAGTTTCTCCAGGATCGTGTCCCTCGCAAAGAAATGAAGACACCGAACTCTGGATCACCTAGCGCAATCTATGAGCGACGGCGGCAAGCTACGTATCTGGTTGCCGCCGTCGCTCATAGATGGCGGCAGCCTTTCCACTCTGGATTGCCGACTCGCGGCCAGCCATTACTGTCCATGGTACCGCCTCCATTGGTCTTCCTTCTTCACCAGAGTAGAAAGGCTGAAAGCTTTTTAACGGTGTCCGTTTCATATGAAAAATACGCAAATAAATAGACTTAAACGTACTAATCAAACTCGTCATGTGCGCTGTTCACGCAGTGTTTCAAAAATACAGTGCTCCAGTCAGTTTCCATGACTGTATTTTTGAAGACATCGCAGTTGGCGGTTTGTTACAGGTTGAAGAGTGAAATGTTTACTAGCGCCGCTGGATAATTGGTGAGCTTTAAAACATAAAAATACAGGTAAATGGTCGCTTATGTAACTACTTATCGTACCTGCACTGAAAACAACAGTGTTTATATTTGTAATGAAAGCATCAAAAGCAGTTGATGTAGAATGGGTAATTCAAGTGGGTAGCCCTTTTGAGGAGTCCCCATCAGTAGCGCCTCTCTGTTCTCGTTAGAACACAAAGTGTTGATTACTCTGGAGCAGTGGCGTCACAAAGGGGGAAGGGGGGGCGGCGGACCGCCCCGGGTGCAGCGCTCAGGGGGTGTCGCGGAGGCCACGAGAGCGGGGGGTCACGGCGAGCTACGGCGAGTGGGGGGGGGTGTCGCGGCGGGCCACGCGAGAGCGGCGGGGAGGGGGGGGGTTGCGGCGGGCCGCCGCCCCGTGCCGCTGACACTCGTGACGCCACTGCTCTGGAGTATCTGAAAACTTAATGCTTCCGGTAGATTTCAGCATAGTAACACCGTTTCAACTTTCTAGCGCGTGAATCCGCCGTGATGGAAACACTGTCCACTCACGACCGCGGGAGCCGCGACGAACGGACGGACATGGTTCGGTGATTTGGTGGCTCTAGAAATGCTATCGCATTTAAAAACGTGTCGAGCCCATCACGTGAAGATGGAGGACCAGCGAAGCTGTTATCTTTGCGACAACTTTACGACAACCATATGGCATCTATACGATTTACATATGATTGCAATGAAGACAAGTACACAACTTCGTCGTTTGATTGTCTTTATATAATTGTTAGTGACCAGCGTGATCATTGCCATATAATCACTTATGGGCAGGTTCTAACCTAAATTTTTCGAGGCACACCTCGAGGAGAGTTGTTCTTTTTTTTTTCGATTGAGCCCAAATTTCTTTATCAGCATCGCGGAAGCGAAAGCGAAAGAAAGGTTAGATCGGCGCGTTCTGCCTTCGCCTCGTCACAGCGCACCTTAGCTGAGATAAGTCGGTGACCGTAGATGATGACAACGGATGAGGAGCTCATAATAATGCCAAGGAAGGCTGACTCTACGCGGGTTGCCCTCTTTGTATTGATACTTGCCACGATCAATCGGAACGAAGGAGCGCCGTTTAAACGGGAGTTTTTTGTTAATATCCATGGACGTCTTTTTTTTTTTTTTTTTCAGATCCTATAGCACATAACAGCTTCTCTGTAAAAACACATGAATCGACGGACATTTCGTAAAATAGACAGTCGCGACTCCCGGACCGTCATTTCTCTGAAGCTTGTGGAGGTTACTTTATTCACTGAAGCCGCCTTGGTTGCTTCTGATGCAAAACACTGGCACCACGGATCTCCATGAGGAAGGTTCGAATCCCGCCCAGGTGAGGTGCCCGCGATCTGACGGATGCTAGTAGGCGCCGTGTAACCGAGATCTCGGTTGCGCGTCGAGGCCTCTAAAGATCATCGGCTTGTCTAAATAGCTCCCCAGTCCTTCTCTGGGGCGTGCCGGAGATCCTTTGTTGGCTCGATAGGGTAAACCCTCAAATTTGATTAAACTTACTCGCTGAAAATATAGACATATATATATGGCGGCTTTTTAGCATCATGGGTTTCCGGTGTGTTTACGTCCTAAAAGTGTAACGCGGTTCCACCGAAAGGTGTGTCCGTGTCCTCAGCGCAGAATATTGATGATGACCCTTCAGTTGGCCCTACCTTGCACGAGGGAATAAATTTCACGATGACAACCCGGGAGCGATCCGTGGTATAGGCAGACTTGTACTGTACGCATTACAAGTAATCAAATTACTTGTAATCGATTACTTTTTGGAGTAATTTTGTAATCAGTTGATTACTTTTATTAGGCAGTAATCACAAGAGTAATCTGATTACTTTTTGAAGTAATAAAATTACTTGTAACCGTTACTATTTTTCCACGGAACACCCCCCCCCCCCCCCCGGGCACACGCCTGTTTTTTCTGAAATGACAAAAATAAAATTTGCTTTTTTTCCAACGGAAAAAAGAAAGATTTTTGCGGAGCTACAGGAAACGAGGTCAATCCCTTTCTATGTACAGTTTCTGTGGAATGTCCGTTTTTTTTTTTTTTCGAGCTGGGACTTGGAGTGGGAAGACCCAGGGAAGCCACAGTGCGTGACAAAGGCCATTCAGGGCGAAGTTTGAGGCAGCAGAATGTAGCTTTGTAAGTCCTTCGTTCAAACTAGCCCCCTCACGCACACACACACAGAAATAAACAAAACAATCCTGCTTAGGGTACCTACTCGCAGCCCGTAGTAGAACCAGAACCGAAGAATGCCTAAAGCGGATGCAAAATATAACAATACCATTTGAAACATTTACCCATTTCCCCTACGTGGTCTTTGTGACAAGCAATGTTTCGAGTTGAGAAGTGGTCGGGGCGATCTCTTCCGCTAATGGATACTACACGTGATCCGTTTCAAATCCTGGAGCTGCTGCTCTTTTGTATAACATGCGAGCTCAGCCACATGTGAACAATAAAATGAGCGACGCAAACTTTGAGCAACAACCCTTGCTCAAGCTTAACAAAATCTAGAACCCCTCCCCTCCCCCCCCCCCCCTCCAACACACACACACACTGGCGAACGCCCAAATCATTAAACCTTTTCAAACGAATTCTATGCTTGTGTCCGTATTATGAAGGTGCAACGACCATGAAGAGGGAACCAGTTTTTCTTATATGAAATATAGGTTGGAAGTAGTTCATTGTTATGAGCGCTAAAGATGTGTCTTCACACAATAAAGTAATCGGAAAAGTAACGATTACTTCTTTAAGTAATGTCCAATTACTTTTGCCGTCGAGTAATCAAGTAATCTAATCGAATACTTTTTAGCCAAGAGTAATAGTAATTGTAATCGATTACTTTTTTTAGTAACGTGTACAAGACTGGGTATAGGGGACCCACCTAACACACTGTTCGCCCCCGAGTTGACAGGTGCGATGGGAGCTACGCACTCGCCGCACCAATCAACCGAGCCTCCCTTTCGTCACTCACCCTCCGCCTCTTTGCGCGTGGCACGGGCGGGAGTGTGATCACGTCGCCAAAGGTGGATAGATGACTGGTCCATAGAGCGCGCGGCTCGAACCACATCGTCAGCTCACGAACGCGCCAACTTGGGAACGCAAATTCACCTTCTGGAGAGACGGGCGCGACCGGAAGTTGACAGAGGCTGGAAGCAGGGACGCATGGTTCTGTTATGTTTAGGACAACTGGATCGATGCATCGCGCTAATGATGTCACTATATCATTGGCTGCGAAGTGATAACAAGACGTTCGGGACGAGAGCCGCACTACTCTTCATCGTGGTGCTCTCTCGTTTTTTTTTCTTTTTATTTCATAACAATACAAACATTTAAAAAAAAAGCTGGGCAGTCGTTGGAACAGTTGAAAACCTTCTTTCACTCATATTTTGTAACTTGGTTTCTAAAAAAAGAGGAACGGACGAGGGGAGAGGGAATGCCTCTTTCGAGGAAATTCCACAGCTGTATAAGCCGTGATATTAGGATACGACATCTTAAAAGTCTCATCCCAGGTCCACCATTGTTTGTGGACTCCGATCGGTCCACCAAACAGTCGTGGGCCGATCATGTACCGATTTGACACGGAGTAGTCGACGCCAGCTTTCGGCTTCCAGCTCGGCTCGTATCGAAAACGAGTGCTGCAGTTAGCGCCTGGCGAGGACTCGCTCGGCTCCTATTGTTGGGCGCGAGTGCTGGGCGTCAGTGTTCGGCGAGCACTCAGATCCAATCACACGCTTCGTCTTCGTGCGGGTAAGAATTGGCGATCGCCAATGTTGCTTGACTGGACTTTTGAAAAAAACGGTTAATGAAACAGCACTGTTTTAATTCTGCATATGAGTTAAATTATTAAAGTTTGACAACCTTAACACCCCGGCCCCACCAACAACAACACAAAAGAGGACACTTCGAAACCCAGCGCAGCGTCTTCAGGTTTCCAAAATATGAAAAATGACAGAATCTGCGGACGCCGTGTCAGACATCAGCCTGTCCATAAGTGCTATTTTGTCAGATGTCAGACAACCCTGCGAAAGTCCAGACTCAGCTGACACTACGAGTTGATGGGATCAATCAAATGTCAAAAAAGCGCACCACCGTTTGATTGGTCTCATTATTTTCGTGGCGTGGCCAGGGGAAGCTTCTGGAGGGCGACATGACGTCATCAGAGGCGGAAGCCGGAGGAGATTTTAATGCAATCAATGCGTAAAGGTGCAGGCGAGCAGGACATAATTGGCGATAATTAATCCCTGGAGAAGGGGAACAAGGAGGACAAAGGACAAACACCAATCTCCCAATACAACTAGGGATGACCAATGCGCGCTGAAAAAAAATCCGCATAATCCTGATATGGAACCTGGGACCTCTCCATTTCCGGTGGAGCGCTCTACCAACTGGAGCTAACCAGAAGTGCTAGACGTCAGTAGAGCAAACGGGTTTTATCAGCTGCCACCGGTCTAACGCCAACAAGGGTGAACGGCCTGCCCTTTAGGGTTATGACTTCCGGTTTGGAAGGACACGCCCTAACGATGACTCAAGTACTAGGGGTGTCGCGAACTTTTGTCGAACCAGATTTTTAGGTCGAACTTTCGGGGTTCGACTGGGTCGAACCGGTTCGACGAACCTTCGAACTTTTCACCAGATTCGACCGGTTCGACTTTGTGGACAGTGTGGCCAGACCTTGATACAAGCATGTCTAAGTTTGGAGAACTCTTTTTTATGCAAAAGGTTATTTTATTTTATAAACAGTTGCAATTAAAAGAAACCAATTCTAATCACTGAAGAAGTTAATACCTTATTTGTTTTTGTACTGTATTAACTGAAATAACCAATCAACGCTGCCCTTAATTTGTCCCTTAGCCATCACCATCCAATCCGGAAGTCAACTGGCCAGCCTGTCGCGCATGCGCACACGAGTCGAACCTAAATCAAGGTTCGTCGTGAATTTTCCACTAAAGTTCGAAAAGTCGAACCTGGTCGAACTCGAACTCGGCCGGTTGCGACACCCCTACTAAGAACGCTAAGAACGAACAAAACCAAAGACGCTATTTGACGGAAAGGACACCCTTCGGAACCCTTGGGGGCGTTCCCACCGGCCGCGACCTCTACTTCCGGCTTCACTTGCGACTTTCTCGTTTGGCTGACTTGATCGCAATTTTAGGTCGAACTTTCGGAGTTCGACTGGTCTCGAACTGGTACGACGAACTTCTGATTCTGAAACCAGATTCGGCCGATCTCGACTTTGTGGACAGTGTGGGCTAACCTTGATACAAGCATGTCTAGGTTTGGAGATTCTGTTTTTATGCAAGGGTCATATTAATTTCATGAACAGTTGCAATTAAAAGAAACTAATTTAATCACTCACAAAAGTTAATAACTTTATTTTTTGTACTGTATTAACTGAAATAACCAATCAGTGCTGCCCTTCATTCATCCCCTTAGCCATCACTCATCCAACCCGAAGCCAACTGGCCAGCCTGTTGCGCATGCGCATATAGTGGTCGACCCTGAGACGAACCTTTGTCGAACTTTTCACAAGCAGTTCGAAAAAGTCGAACCTTGACCGGTTCGCGACATCCCTAGACTTGAGCAGGTATGTCAACTCCGTTTGTTCCTACCTCCATGTTTCGTGGTATTCGTGGCGTCGGTTGAGGTCTGCCGCTTTTCCGAACACTTCGGTGAAAAACGGTAAAGCATGATGCGCGCGCGGACCGGCGCCTCACGCGGGAGCAGTGGGGGAAAAGAAAAAGCCCATGGACCTTTAGAAGTGAAAAAAAAAAAAAACAACAATCAGGAACTGGGTCTACATCAAAGTTTGGTGCAATTCGGTACTCTTGTAGTAAGAGGTATTTACTACGACTGCTGTTGTGTCAGTCATACATGGCTCTGCACATATTACTTCAGTGCACCATGCTGGTTGTCATTCATACTTGTTTTCGCCGAAAAAAAATTCGGCTGTCCAAACTGTATGCTGCAAAAAGGTACCTGCTCAAGCAGCAAGGCTACCAAGATGGCGGCTTATGTGACATCGGAGCAAGCCATCAGTGAAGCAAGTACCGCAGTTAAACTTTTAATAGTAATTGTCAAATTGCTGCAAACTTGCTCACTCTACATAACTTATTGAGCTAAATGCAGGAAAAACAGTCTGCTTACCTTTTACCAACAAAAACAACGACAAAACAGACTGGCTGAAGGGCCGTGGAATTGACCAAAGCTGACAATACATGGCTTGCATTGACGCTAGATCAGGCCGCCATTTTAGCTCAAGACATGTTCTGTTTCCATACCTTCTGCAGCATCATATTGGCACCACCGAATTGCGTTTTCTCGGCTTAGGCTTGCCTAGAAAAACAGATTCGAAGGTGTGAAATGTATGCTGCTGTACAAGGCGAAACAGGAGCATGGTATCGGAGCAATGCGGTTGTACGTGTGCCATATGACGTCATGTGCAAGGCATGTATAGGGATGGTGTGCTACAGGTATTCTATCCTGTAGTGTTCAGAAAACTCAGTTCTTTTTCTACCATCAGCTAAAGATCAATCTTACACAGGCTGGCATCACCAATCCCAATCTACCAAATGAGTAACTGATGATGGTTCAGTCTGGCAAATGCTTCTGACTGAAGCAGAGCTGTTATAATGCCAGCTAGGTTAGAAACAGTACAAACCTGTACAGCTGCACCGCTTGTGCGAGTTGCTGCATCTCGGTGCCAGTACCTGTGTTGTTAAAATTAATGAGAGCTGTTGGGACAGGCAAGGGAGTTCATTAATGGAACCTGGAGCCACTGAAAAGGTATGTCTCAGAGTAACGCATCGCCTCCGCTCATATTGGCGTAGCTGCAAGTTATGTAAAGCCTCACCTGAAATCATGCAGAAATTAGGGTTCTGCCCCCAGCAATGTAAAACACCTAATACAGAGCAGAAAGGGACATCGCCGAGCCTCCGACACCGCACCCAAAGCTTTAAAGCCTAAAATTTCTAACGCAACAATCACTCGCCTTGCACTAAGCACCAAAATGGCGGCGCCCGCAAGAAATTCAGGAGAATATTGTGCACTGACTCTGAGCATAGTCATAGTGGCTCTTGGTGGAACGTGGCAAGACCCAACAAACCTGGCAGCTAAGAAACGCCCCACCACCCAAAGGGGAGATCGTGGCCAAGTTTGTTAGCTCACCACAGCACGTGGAGGAAGGTTTACACTGCAGAATTCAGGGACAGCAGAGGCAGGCCAGGGGAGGGCTGACGGAAATCCAGCCAACCTCTTTAATATACGAAGTGCATTTTGGTCCCCCCTCCTCACCCAAAGTCATGAACATCACAGCCATGTCAACCCCCTCCCCTCCTCCTCCTTCAAAATAATTCCTCGATACACTACAGCCCAGGGATCCTCGGGTTCAGTCCCCACTGCCGCCCGCTGTGAACTGCATCAGCAGCCATTGTTGGAAGCGGCATGTATCACTCTTACGGAGCAAACGCGACGCTAAAGGCCCAAGGGTACCCGTCAGTACTTTCACACTGGCTAAATTTCTCATCTACAACGGAGACAGCAGCCTTCCATTGGGGCTGACGACCTTCACGCATGTATAAACAAACGCGACCGCATTAAATTAACTCTGTTTACCACCTAACATAAGACACTTGACAATTTGACCTTCTTGTATTGACGTAAAACTTCATTTGCAGTTTCCGAAAACAAACATAAAAAAGGGCCACTCAGTCAAGTCACACCTTGAGCTGCAAGCGCCATGGAGTTGTACAGTCTGGTGGACCGCCTGCCGTGGTGACAATCTGCTGGAGAACGCCGCCGCCGCCGCGACTGCACTTCCTCCAGGCTCCTGAGGTTGATGTGGGCGCCCAAGATCGCTGGACAGTCACCATCATGCGCTCGCCCTTCGGCTAACCTTGCGCCGACCGAAGCCCGCGCCAAACATCTCTGCCACTGTTCTCCATGAGGCATTCCGGTGAGGCGTATCCGCCTACCTTGATCAGCCGGTAGGGCAGTGGCTTGCTCGAGTCGCAGGAACACTGGCGCACGACAGGGCACCACGGTCGATGACCGCAGCGTCGAACAGGTCGTTAGCGGGGCTCGGAAGTTCCACTCGGCAGAACCATGCCTGGACTTCTCCTGCACCACGGTGACCTTGCCGAAGACGCTGACGCCTTTGCGCTGCCTCGACGAGCCCGACGCTCTCCGAGGAGTTGGTTGAGGAAGAAGTGCAGCATCTGGGATGGAGGTGACACAACAAAGCCGCTTAAAAAATACAATCAACTTAATTTTTGTTTTTGAGAAAAACAATGCAGTCCTCTTCAGTATCACCTCAGGAAGACCACAAAACAAATATTACGATCTAAGTTTCTTCTAAACATCTCTAAACGGTCCAGCAAAATTTGGAATGCGCCAAGTTTCTGAAATTGGCTGACTTAGCGGGCAAATTGAGAAGCGCCATATCAACGGGGAGTTTGCGACTATGGCGCTAGGCATAGCCAACATTGAGCTAAACATCAACGTCGCTCCTTTTGTTTCTTACCTCCGGGCAAGCTTGACGGTGACGGCAGCAACGCTTTTCCTCTTGCGCTCGGCGGTAGCCCATGTGATTGAGCGTTACACGCTCTGCGCATTGAGTCCGTCCGTTACCACCGCTCTCCCAAGTCACAACCACCGTCGTGAATCATCTCCACTGTTTGGGATCACATGCCCTCAGAGTTTTGTCTCGCATCTACGTGCAGTACTGACTGATGGCAAGCAGTGCAGACGTCATTGAATATTGTATGACAACTAAAACGCGGTAAACAGTGCAGTGCAGAAGACACTTGCACCTGGTACACGCCCCGCCCCAATCCCACCCGTCGCTACAGCAAAATAGTGGTTTGCCATCTCAAACCACATGGTAGCCAGCTTTTTTGACGTGTTTGAGCGCCAACGCTGCCTTCGACTGAACGGTGGTTTTAGTTTCAGTTTTCGCTTGTTTGGCAAAATATATTCCATTTTTTGCAAAGCAAATAACGTAGTGCCTTATGAGTACTTTTAATGTGAAATCACTCATTATTCCAAAATTTTCAAAATTGAGTGGAGTTGGACGAATACACACTTGTTTTCTTTGATCAACTGTACTAGACCGCTAACAGCTGCAGATTAGAGTTCGTATAGGTTCCCCACAGGAGCCAGGAGTGCTCGCCTGTCTTCCATGCTGCCGCCACGCTTATTCGGCCAGATCGGACAGCACGAGCAAATTTCAGTGCCGTGCGGTAAGCCAATATACGCTCCGCCGCCTATGTTGCACGCCGCCTACAGACGTTCCACTGCTTTGCCTTCACCTCCTCTTTCCTATTTTTCAGGAAATGATAAAAAACGCGGCACCGCTTATTCGCAGAAATCAGTCGGGTGACAAGCAGAATTCCAGGTCGCACCTAAAGCCTGCACACGGGGACGAATACGTAACAACCTTGCTCGTGAGGGAGCCATATGTGTAGTCCAAACACTTGATCTGCACATAACAAGACTGACATTTTCGCAAATGATTTCTATAATGAGTGTAAGCAACCATTTCAAGCACGGGGTGAAAGAGAATGGCATAAACGTATGAGACCTGAAGCACCATCTCTGCCCATTAGACGGCACTCATGTGCGTTCCTCATCGAAGAAAAGGCATTGTTGAGCACGACTACGCCAAATGTAGAGAGTTGACTGGCCTTCAGATACCATCTACACCAGAATCTCCCCCCCTAAACAGTTGCAATCAAGACAAACAATGGTGTGAGTTAACTTGCCGGTGGTATACCTGGAACGAGCTCATAGTGAGGTGTGCTCATCCGCTGTCCCACCGCATTTCATCATATCCGTATTCTGGTCAGGTCGGGCTGGCTTACAGCAGGTGGTAGCTGAAGTTACGCTTCACCAGGACCCCAGACAGCTGGCGCCTGCCCGGGCGCTTGAACCGCCAGCGAATTAGCGACCTTTCGCCAGTTTCACCCCTAGCGAGCCTGACGTGCCTGAGTAAGCCATACAGTACCTTTGCATCTGCTCGGCCGCCGTTTTCGCATTTCCGGACAATGGCCGCCTTCAGCCTTCTATCTGCTCGCTTCCACCGTGCACGGTGTTAATGGCGTAGCGGCTGAAGGCCTGATGAACTTCGCTGTTCAAGGTAGTCGGGCTGGAGAATGAGGATGTAGTTCACGGATATTTTTCAGCGTAGCTTCTGCCCACCATCGAGATCGCTCGGAGAGAATCGTTTTCGCTAACGCCCCCACGCAGAGAAGCCAAATGCGATGAGATGCCACCATTCTTCGGGCCGTGCACTAGTTTTCAAAAAGCTCGCTGAGAGCCCGCTTCTGCATCATGCCGGATTGGCCATGACGAATGAGGGTCTCATCGCCCCGAAATGTTCGATGCTTCCTGAGGTTCGAAAGATGCGCTTGAAGACGAACGGGTTGTTGATGGTGATCTGTCTTCTGATACGTTCGCTCATGGCTGCCTTTCAACGCGACGCCTGGTAGGACGGCCATGCACTTTTTGGCCAGCGACGACGCGCAGTAGATCGGGATGTCGTGCAGCTCGGGGTGGTTGACCAGTACTCGTCGAGAATGAGCAAGAGCCCCTGGGCGCGGCCGAGGGCGAACACCGGGATGAGGCATCGGCCGCCGCGGTTCACGATGTCGTGCACCAGGCCCGTGGAAGCGAGCCTCGCGCCTCGCCTCTCGCTTCTCGTGGATATGGGTGCCGGCCGTCGACCTTCGATGATGAGCATCAGTCCGGGTGAATGTTGGGGACCGGCGGCCATCAGATGCCGGTCCTCCTGCCGCGAGAAGTCACCTGCGTAGAGAACTTGGACTCCTGCGATCTCGATCATGAACATGGCCGCGCCTCGAGGACGTGGCCCGCGTTGTAGCACCAGAACCGGATCCCGTTCACTTCCTTCTCCTCGTGGAAGTTGATCGTCTCGATCTTTTCCATGCTCGCCTCTAGGTCCGTCTCCGAGTAGAGCATCCGTTCGGTGCCGATGTTGCTGACTTTGATGTAATCGGCCAGGAGCCAGCGATAGATGGCTTTAGTCGCGTGGGTCATGAAACAGCGGCCCTTGGAACGTCGTCTTCTGCAGAAACCAGGGCAGAGCGCAGTGGTCGAGATGGAAGTGCATTAAGTAGTAGGTCGATTCCGTCCGCTTCGATCAAGTCGACGTAGGAGCGTCATCTCCGATGCCCAAGCGGATGCCGCAGTCCAGCATGATGCGCTTGCCTTTGAACTCGAGGATACGCATGACGTTCGACTTCTTGGCCTGCGCCCAGCGGTCGGATTAGGGCGCAGATCACTTTCTTCGGCAGGTACCTGCGTGTCAGCTTTTGTGGACTGTCACCACCCGGCGGTCCCATGGAAGCGGCATTTTGCTAACAACAAATGTCGCTCCGGCCGCGCGGGTTAATGGAGGCGCTTCGACGTCCTTAAAGTGTGCACTGGCCGGAACTAGGTTTTATCAATATTAGTAGTTTTGGCTTGGATTTACGTTTAGTTTATTTTGGGTTTCCAATACCGCTTAAGGGTATTAAGTAGATCCAGCATATAAATTAATATATGTGTGGTCTTATAAATAACAATGTTGACTGCCGTTGTCAATTCTAATTATATTTTGTATATTGTGCATCAATATTGTTTTCAGCTATCATTATTCGTTTGTCAGACTTGAATTCGTGTTATGGATAAATATTTCAACTATTTTATTATCTTTATTTACATATACAATTATTGCTTTAAATGTTATTGTTTTTTGTATTAATTAAGGCCAAAAACTGTCAAATCCTAGCAACAAATTTATAGAGATGTGATACGTAAATGTATGTGATTGAAAACGCTGTTGCTTGCATGTACCCAGACATTCTCAAGTTGTTTGTGACAGTTGTATGGTAAACCCAACAGTTGGAAATCAAATTTAATTTAATTCTAGTTTAATTAACTGGTTTTCTGACGACTCATTCTGCTACCTCCAGTTTCAGTGTATAAGCAATCTCGTAGTCTGTCAAATAAATCTAACAGAAAAAATACCTAGAGCACTGAATATATACAGTGTATTCCACGTAACTTGAGAAAATGTTTAAACATATTTTGGTGTTTAGGAAGACGAAACCAAACGAATAAGTTTATTCATGATTGAAACCTGAGACTGGGGTAATTTAAGAGAACACAACAGGCTAGTAGAAAAAGAGATGCGTACCGCCGCAAACTCAGCTGCAGTTTATTTCGTACATGCCTTATATACTACATCTCCAATTCCGTCTCTACAAAAAAAAAATAAAAAAATTGACAAGAGGACAATGACATTTAAACCTTCTCTTATCTCCTTGACCTCGCCAAGTGAAACACTCACACAAGGTCCCATTCTAGTACAACCACCGCCACCCGGCGAATGTAGGAGAATCACTACTGAACACAAAGAGGCGCGTTTGAGCTTCCAAAGTTATAAGCCTTTCAACTCACTCAGTCCAAAGAAACAATACTAGCATTACAATAGCCGGAACTGTAGGGCCATTCCAAAAACTGAGAACGATATTGCCCTCCTACAACGAAACCACAATTACAAACAGTGACTTTCGAACAAATAAAAAACACATATAAATACTCGTTTGTAAAAAAGCAGCCGATGTTAAGGGACATAAGTATATTGCCGGCCTAAATGTCATTGTCCCTTGTCAATTTTTTTTTTTTTTGTAGCATTTCATGTTGGAGATGGGGTATATATGTATGCATGAGATAAACTATAAGGAGTTTGAGACGTTGCTCCTTTTTCTACCTTCTGTTGTGTCTTCTTAAATGCCCCAGTCTCAGGTTTACCATCATGTTCAATCACCAGCCTGTTTCCACTCTATTTTTTTTGGTTTGTTCATTGTTCGCCCGTGTCAGCACATCCGACCGGACGTTGGGAGGCCCAGCTCAAATCCTGGCTCCGCATTTACGGCTTTGTTGGTTCGTAAAACTTAACTTTGATTCACTGATTATACGGTTCACTTATCTGCATATATATATATATATATATATATATATATATATATATATATATATATATATATATATATATATATATATATAGAAAAATAAAACGTACTTCTCGAAGCTGTGAGTTTTATTACATATAGGTCGACGTTTCGGCCTGAGCCAGACTGTTCGTAGGACGACGAAAAGTGTAGTAAGAAAGTGTAACGAACATCGAAGCTTTAGTGAAGTTTTATGACATAAATTGGTCGACGTCCTCGGCCTGAGTCAGCCGAAACGCATTATATAATAATTAAAATAATTTGCAGTTAAGTTCCTCTGTTTTTGATCGTAGATTTAAGTTTTAGATTTGTTATCATAGATTTAAGTAAATTTATCACCGCCCGCATGTTCAGTACCCACAATATGCATTTCCACTAATTTACGACAGTGGTTCCCAAATGGGGGTCCGTGATTCCCGGGGTCCGCGTGAAGCCACTTCTGGGATCCGCGACCATCAACAATTCTTTTAGTTAACATGTTTTTGTTCTTCAGTCTGGCAGTGATTAATTTGCAACCTGCTTCCGGAACTACGACAGCTATCCGCACGAGATCATCTCGGTCACTCCTTTCCTCTCCCCGCACCTTCCCGAACTGACGTAGCTGGACCCGGTTTCCGCAGGATTGCCATTTCATATCAGCATCCTGACCAAAATGAAGTGATGTGGCACCTTTGTTTTTATGTTTTTCTGCTGCGTAGCAATAAAAGGCACCTGTTTCATGCTCCAGATCTGTTAACTTACGAACAAAACTTCCGCCGCTGGAAGGGGTCCCCACCACTGCCAAGCGGTCCGCAAGGGTCCCCACGACACATCCATGGCTGGGAACCACTGATTTACGATGATCAAAAATTCAAATGGCAATTTGTTCTTCTACGTTTCAATAGAAAACCACTACCCTACACCTACCAAACAAAGCATGCTGTCTCGCTAACCTCACGCGCTCTTTTATCAATATGGGCCAGCAATTTATTATTTCTATGGGTCGCCAACCTTCGTATTCTCTACGCATTGCTCCACGTCAGACGAGTCCTCCCTGGTCCTCTTCCCATCAAAAGACTCAAACCTTTGTCTTGGTAACTGCTCCCTACCGTGTGGACCCATTGCGGAGTCTATCCGCACGAACGTGGCCGGAAGATCCGCGATGGATAAACTCGTAAGTGTTGATGAACGTGTTGCTGAACACTGGACGCTACATGCCCGCCGCTTGAGATCCGACAACGTAACAGATTCGACGATCTGGGCTTGACCAGATCGATCATCTGCCTGTAGACGTCTTCAGCGACACCGGATTAGCCGCGAGCATGGCCACACGATCGTACTGTTCACGAAAAAGGCCTCGAGCTCGTACATGGTCAGCATGCCGTCACCATCCAGACGTTCGTTGAACCAGTACTCGATGCCCCTGGATGGGATCATCTTCAGCCAGAGGAACATGTATCAAGCCCACGTACGTCATGGCAGACGTGCTTCCAGAGCAGAACACTTCGATGACCTTGGGCGTTAGGGGCTCTTCTCAAAGGGCAAGATCGAGCCGGTTCAAGTCGATCGTTGTCCATGGCTTCTGCGCATTAAAGATGGCGTGAATGACTTGGGCGTCCTTGTACGAGAAGACGCCCCGATGTCTATGAAGCCGCGTTGCAGCACTCGATGAATCCAACTGGGACAGAAAGTCATCGGTGACGTAAACCCGCCATACCCAGCCGCTACTGTCCACGTCTTGCCGATCTCGTAGAAGAGTCGGGACACGACAGCATCGATGGAACAGGTGCGACCGGGTGACTGGCCTCAGGAAGATGAGCTCCGCTGTGGCGTCCTCGATCAGATTCTGTATCATTTCCCCGAAGTCACCAGGCTGAGGCACGTCCTGGTGGCCCTGGTGACGAAGACGACTCGGACAGCCTGTTCACCGGCGACTCGATGCAGTCGACAGGACGTCGAGGACGGCCTGCTTCAGATGACGAGACGATCTGGAAGAGCGGGAACTTGAGGTGAGCGGGAGGCCGTACATCTTCACGATGGTCTGAAGTCGTGCTGCGTCAGTGTGCGTCTGCTGAAGGTGTCAGCCTGGCCGAGACCGGCCACCAGTCTTCGAGTCGGTCTCGGCTGAGAGGCTCCAGCCGCAAGGGCACGCCTGGACGGTCCGTCGTCTGTGTCCCCAACTGGTCTTGAGGTGGCGACGCATTTGCCGCCGGCGCCATCGTTCAGAATGACGCCAAGTGCAGAAGGAGTGCGGTGGAAAGATCTGGTTATGAAGTTCCACTTCCAACGTCGGATGAGCTGTGGATCAGGTTTGTAACATTATCGTCAGTCACGAACGTTTTATAAGCCCACAGGCATAATAACGACAGGTGTCTCCTTTAGGTGCCCACCAGAAAGCGTTCGTTGCTTCCGTTATGCTTCGGGTTGCCTGTACACGCTCGAAGCCTCCGCGAGACACGAACTGTTACCAAAGGTAGGAATCCCGTGCTGGAGGCGGGACACCGATGACCTTCGCCATCGTGGTCACTCTGGCAGGACTATACCGACCTCTCGTGCGCTAGATTGCACATATGCGCACTGGGTGTATCTCATGTAGATTTTAGCGCCAAAATGGTAATCTTAGTTCTGTGAGGTGGAGACAAGCGCCCTAGCACAAGGCATTCAGCGAGAAGACTATTTAATCTCTAGCTTTACACTACGCGCCAAATATTGCTACTCTTTTCATCCAAAATTTCCCAGCATGAGAATATCATGAACACAACCTGCGCCTTTTAATTAGCATGCGAGGGGAGAAATATGCATAACCAGCGCCAATAACAGAATAATTACAGTCGTATATTGGCATCAAGATAAACCTGCAAAATCAGTTTCCATACCCCATAAAATATAAAGTGGGAAGAGTCGAGGTCGCCACAATGGATATCACCGCGAACAGAATGGACATAAAGCCTTTTGAGACAAAAAAGGCGAGAGAAAGAAGGAGCCCAGCTGAATATAACGGTTTGGTATTCCTGAAAACCTGCTGACGCTAAGCATGCTCTTCAACGATATCAATCAACCGTAAAGCTGTAGATGCTAGCCGCGAAGAACGTGCTACTTTAACGAGGGGACAATTGGCTTCTGGCTAACCTGGGAACATCAGCGCAATGTCGTGGAGCACTCACCTGGCCCGAGGAGCAGGCGGGTATCCGACATGGCAAGGGCATGAATTACGTTGCTGAAGCGAAGAGCCTCTATCGACGCGGGGCAGGGTGTCGTGGTGTTAGTGCGATCTCGGACCCTGCGGACCCTTGGCGCGCGGCCGGCGCGAAGGGGCTCGCCCGCTGCGCCGAAGGCCGAAAAAGAAGAAGCAGAGGTTGCTGCCTCGGCTGCTGGCTCGGCTTGGTGTCGGTTCTGCTGTTCTACTCTTCTGGCCTCAACGGCCTCGACGACTCAACGAAACCTCAGCCAAAACCACAGCAGCCTTTTTCTCAAACAGCACGTTCTTCTTCCGTTGTCTATACTCATCAATTAATTCCACCCCATCCCTCATGATTCCGGAACGCCGAGGAAGGGTGACGCTGACTTCGTCTGTTGTGGCTGTTCAGGAAGTCGAGGCGCGGTGTCTTACTGCTACACTGCGCGACGATCTCGCTGTGACACAAAGGCGAGTGCGTAAAGCGAAAGACAGCAAAAGCCCATACTGCGCGCCCTTAGCACGGAGTCCGAGTGATGCGAATTGGACGGCATTAGTAGTAACCATGCACGATCACTTTTATTCGTGAATTTATTACCGCGTTCAGAAACAGCGTACCGGTACAACAAAGCACACTTGGGAATCGGGAAAAGCGAAAGCCGGTTTATGTATGTACATGACCTTTAGGTGACACGCTTCCGCTGCAACACGGCGCTTCTGGCTGGGCTTGCTGCAGCTGCGCTTGAGCAGAGCCATACGTCCTTTCACCTCCGTCAGCGCACTTTCTCATTTTCCAGAGCGTTTGAAACAGAACGCTCCAACTCCTAACCCCGGCTTTCTTTTTGTTTATTGAGCCACGTGCGAGCCCAACAGCTGGCTTTGCTTTCCTCCTTTTTTTCTTTTTTTTTAATTCTGGGAGTAGAATTGTTGGGTTCACTCTAACTTTCTGTGGCATTGTGAGAATAAGGTTTCTCCTTCAGTTGTCCCGCCTCCAGTGCGAGCTCCTATCTTAACAACCAAAGTACGTCGAAAGGCAATTAGTGGCCGTCAGCTTAATGTCCCATATCGTCTTTTTCATCCGGTCGGTGACTTCATAGCACTTGGCTCACAGACGGGTTTTCATAGCCAGCATGTAATACACTCCAGAGACGCGGCGTCAACCATGTTGACAGAATGGCTATGATGTAGTCTTGCTCAAGTTTGTGTAGTTGCGTATTCACACGAAGGACTTTGTCCGCGGAGAGTTCCTACGAAAGTCGTGACGTCACTTCTTCTGGGTATAAATCGGCTATGTTTCATGGTACAGCAGGCAAAACCAGGCTGACATGTCCACGGACCTGAAGAACGTAACCGGACTTAGCTGCATCTTATGCGCATCACGTAGGGGCGAACGTCACAGAATATGTCCAGCGGACCGCCGACCTGCGATTATAGGGTTTCTGAACGAAACCAATTCTGCCTTTTTCGAGTCCGCTGTGGTCCACGGACAGCCCGGAACCGATTGGTGCGAAAGCGCTCGTGGCCACTTCGTTGCACGAGCGGTTTTTTCGCAGACCTCCTCCCGCTGGGTTCTCGTAGGCGTGATGTTTTTGCTCATTTTCCTGCGTTCATTAGTACGCACGAGCTGCAGTTGTGAAGATGCCTGAAGGTTTCTGCAGTATAGAAAAGTGAGAACCAGTAGCAGGAAAGAAAACGACTAAAACTGTTTTCGAGCGAACAGAGCCAACAAGCCTCTACGAGCTGTTGTGGCTTTCGTCTGGGAAATATGTTGTTTGACTCAGGATCAGGGAGAGTAGCGACGAGGTGAATGAACGCATCTATTAGATGACGGTGAACGAAACAGATACCGTCATCAGCGACTCCACCAATCAACATCTAAAGAGCGTTGTTGACGTCACTCTTCCTCCCTATCTCCGAGTCCAAAAGTAACATAGGCCCCTGATGATGGCGGACGAGGAAGTCGCGGAAGCACCTAGTACCGACGGAAAAAAACATGGATTAAAACATGGATGTCCAAGAAGAAACTCGGCATACAATATCTACTCTATCAAGAACTTCTGAGTAGGACCCCGTGAGTACCGCCGCTTGCTGAGCGTTAACTCCAACCAGTTTGCTGACATCTTCTCGTGAATTGCATCATGCATCCAATTGCATCATGCATCCAAAAACTCGACACTGAAATGCGTCCAGCCATTCCAGCCAAAGACAAGCTTCAACTGGACGTTGCGTTTCTTCCCTCGGGAGGTGGTGGTTTCAACTTTGTCCTTTGTACTAGCATATTTGGAGAACTACGCTTGACTTAGCCGTGTTTCTTGCCTTTGCACTAGGAAAGTCAACATTCCCAAGCAGGCAGTTCCGCATTAGCCACAGCGCCGTCAACGGATTCCCTTGTTGAAACTTGCGACGCCATTTAAAGATGCTGGGACCAAAATATCTGGTGTCCCCACGGACGAAAGACGAGTACAAGTATACGAAGAACTTACGAAAGATGGCAATTTCCGCAATGTATTGGAGCGCTGGACGAAAAACATGTTACAATTATCAAACCTCCAAACTCTGGACTCGTGTATTTTAATTACAAGAAGACCCCCAGCATCGTGTTTTTTGCTCTGTGTACGCAGACAGCAGTTTTGTACATTGATGTCGGCGCACCCGGGGTCTGGTGGATCATGGAGGTATCGGAGGACGACACCACCAGGAACGCCACAGAACGGAACAGCCGGACTGCCCATTCTCAGGGCCTGGACCGGTTTGTGTATGTCCCACCCGTCATCGGAGACGACGCCTTCCCCTCGTCTGTAAACTTAAGGAAGCCGTACACTGTACAAATTTGGATGAAGAAAGAGATGAAGAAGCAGGTGTGTTAAGTTTCCAGCTCGTGTCATTTCTAAACATCGTTTTCCTTGTGCAGTTTTTTTTCAGATTAGGTTGAGCCAGGTGGTATTAGAAAATGCTTCAATATTCTGGCAAACCGTTTTAGGTTTTAATACGACTATCGTGATGAACTATAGGCTGGCCGATACCTCATTCGTCAAGGCAGCTTCTTGTGTGCTGCACACCATTTGCGAGCTGCACCTGTGCTTTAAAGTTTCGAGGAGGACCACCAGCGAAAGGTGGCAACTACTTCGGGCTACGAAGTTCCAGCGGCGCCCAAGGCAAGAGCTCTGATGTGCGTGGTCACAAGATACTTTAATGACGAAGGCGCGTCAGTGGCAGAGGGAACAGGTGGCCTTAATTGCGGATAAATAACAAAATTTAACCTTATCTGCATGTGCAGACAAGTGCATGTAGAAGCAAAGCAACAGGATATTTCGATACCATTTCATGGCTTGTACACTGCTACTCTCATTTAACAATTATTCATGCATGTAAAGGTTTTACTTGGACTACCAAACTTTGTGTTATGCTCTAATTGTTCAACTTATGTAAATATATTTCAAAGAATCTTCAATGTTTCCTTATTTTTATTTCGTCTTGCTATAATATTGGTCACAATCTAATACACTGGCCCACTCCAACAAAACAGCCATCAGTTCCGAATGCATATAATGAAAGGGAAAGGATATGAAAACTTGTTTGTTTCCAAGTATTCCATTTATTTACGAGTGCGAAATGCTAATTTTTTTGGTTTAACATTTTTTAGTTTAAATAGGTTCGTTGAATTAAATTTACTCTACTGTTTCCAGTCTAGGTAACGCTTTTACTAGTTCCACAATTTCATCTGACACTTAACAAAATTGTCCTTGTCTAGGTTTCTTATGTGGCCTGCCACTATTTTCCAAAATTATCAGCGTCGTCACAGCTTTTTTCAGTTGCGAAACTTTCGGCAATTTTAGTGAAAGCAACCTGAAGCGCGCGATCCGCCCAGAGCTGGAGCAGTCATCTGCTTTCTTTTTTTCCGTCATCGCACTCGGGCGCTTCACATGAGTGCCAGACGCTTCCACACTGAGACTCGTTGTTCCGCGCGGTGTGTGTGTGGAAGGCGTGCCATGACGAATTCCCCATCTCTGGTCATGCAATACATTTTCAGATTCTGTCTCACGTTCCATCTGAAAGGTAAAAGAAATACGAATGCGTTATTGTGAGAAACTATATGTAAAGTACTGCTGTACGGCAGAATATTGCAAGTGTTTCATTATTTACTGTTCGTTAGAGTATTGAGAAGAGATAGAAAGAGAGAGAGAGAGAGTTTTAGTAGGTGGAGGGAGGACGGCGATGCGGTTACGGGACAAAGAGTAGATGTCACCACCGCAGGGACCGCGAGAAGCGAGTTTTAAGAGACGTGTTAAGGTCGGACCATCGGTATGCTCACCGGCGGTTGGCCGCTTGGATGTGCAAATTTGATAAAATGAAGGCTTCTACTTCAATCAAGACCCTGTGTACTTTCGAGGTAAAGCTGTTGCGTGGCCGTGAAACTTAATTAGAGCGTATCGAGGGCCAGACTCAGTCTGCGGGGCCGCCGGTCGTCAACCCAGGATATTCAGTTTGTTCAGCGACTACCAGCACTTCAAGAAACCTTGATTATCACGAGGTACGGAAACAAATGAAGCGATTGTGCGTGTAGAGTAAGGACAGAGTTGAACTTCTTCGCCAAGCTATTGGGATTCAGTGACTTCCATCAACGAACGCTCGCCAACGTGTCATTCGCAGGTCTAAAGAATCAAGTTAAAACGAATCGGCTCACCTTTTCAAACGTTACCACCTTAATAGGATCCTTATGTTGTAAGATTCGTTGCACCTCCCGGGAAAGCGATAGGTTTGCTCCGATTCAAGAAATAGAACACTGCGGTAGAACCTCCATTCCAAGTGTTGGCATGAGCATCTGCAGCTTGCTGCTCTTCGTCTTCGTGATTCTTCTTCTCCTGTCTAGCATGCGTCGCTTGCTGAAAAAGCCCTTTCGCTCCCTCTGAAATATCAGACAACAATAAGCGGTCAACATGGAATCAACACTAATTAGTCTGGCCTGAATGAACTTACCTTCCGTGCAAGGCTCATACTGGGAGTAGCCCCGTTCCATTTCATTGACAATTTATTTGCATAGCTCTGATTTTATGTCGTTGTTGCGGTACTGGTCGTTTTGAAGGCACCAAAGCGTGGAAACTCTTCTACGCAGGTACTAAACTAAGCGTCGCCATCATCGAGATCCTTCATAAAGTTGTCGTCTTCAATGTCAGGCGTATCAGACGCTGGCGGTATTGCACCCACTGCCACGTGCGTTGCGTAACCGTTCTCTTGTAGCTTGGAACGCAGCGAGCACAACCAAGTGCCTCAGCGCGAGGTGAAAGCCGTTAGAAATACCAATCCTGAACAGTATAGCTCGTGTAGCGAAGGCAGCGAGAAGCGACGAGCCTGGACTCGCAATTCTCGCCTTGTTCACGGCATCCATGGTATTAATTCGCATGTCGTCCAACTTGCACAAAGTCCGCGGACTTGTCCGTTGTGACGT